>JAQGBE010001553.1:0-10711 GCA_034698225.1 Scheloribates latipes | reverse complement strand
CATGTTAAGTCTTTGTAGATCTGAGGCCATGCTAAGTCTATGGGAGGGCTGCCCATTGTGACCAAACCATATACCATCCCTCTTTGAGTCGTTGGCATCACTGATGGCGATAGCCTTCAGTGAAACCGACGACTCAAAGAGGGATGGTATATGGTTTGGCCTAAGTGATGGCCATGAAGCCCAAGCTATTGATCTTTTATACTGACATACGCTATTCCCTCTCTAACTATTGATAAGGAGGCGGTGCCCATTATAAGTCTACGGGAGTGGTGTATAAAGGCAACAATGGTCTCATATTATACTAGCGAGTAATAGAGTGTAGCTTTCATTGAAGCTTTGGTACTTTGAGTCGTTGGTATAGCGTTCTGCGAACCCTTGTTTAAGAATTAGACTGTGTATTAAATACTCTAGGTTACAATTTGACCCATCAAACGGTCAGTTCCTTATTCCGTCGCAATATTTTCGGCAAAGAATAATGTATTCGAGTAATAAAAACGGTTCTAAATTATCTAGATTAACGGTTTATTAGTGCTGTGTTTTGGATCTAATTTGTCTGCGATTTGTCTCAATCTGTTGACCACTGAACGGCTGTCCGACGGCTTCCTCGTAGTGTCCGATTTATTTGAATATTTATCGTGGTTAAGTTTGAAAATATCAAACCATTTAGTTAAGGTAATCTATTGTTTCAAGTGTTTGAAACTTAGAAGTTAGGCTATTGTTGAAAACAGCCAATGTTAGTTGAAATTTCAAATTGTTTATTTCAAACTTTCAGCCAATAATAACTGGGTTTCAAACATATGAATATTGATTAACCAAGATTATCTGTTTTCTACCAGAACAGGCTGAATCAGAAACAGCCAAATGTTAATGACTACTCAATCAATACGAATTCTTAGCAAGGCGAATCAACTTTCATTCATTCTTGGCCAATATGAGTCCAATAACAATAGTAAGGCCTTGTCTTTGAATTATTGGTAAATTGTTACATTTGATTAACGGAAAACATATGTGATTTTTAATAATCATGCTGAATTAGTGGCGTTCATTTGTCGACTGTTACACCAAATTGTTGAGCGAATTGATATCCAAGAGATTATCGAAATCACGCGATAAGTTGTGAATTCTGTGATATTTGTTGCAGAAGTGATTCGCCTAACAGATCGTCGGACACGCAGTCAATCAGTTTATTTGAAAACTAATATAAATTACAATTAATTAAGTAATTAGTGATTCACTCAAAATGTTTCCAACTAAAGCTTGTCAATAACACCGGCCTAACAATGAGCAAGATCATCTTCAGCCTACTCATCATATGCTACTCGTTATCCCAGGTCATCGCTATCAAACTAAAACGTCATGGAAAGCCTGGTTTGGCTAAATTTCAGCGGCCAATGCCTGCTCAGGTCAAGTCGTCCATCGGCGACGATAATGACCTACTTTTAGAGATGGACAGAGAGAACGATGAGCTCGGCTTTGGTCAGATCGACAGGAAGAACCGGCTCGAACTGCCGCGGCCTGACCAGAACAGTTTATTCACGGAACACAAGAGCTGGGACACTGACAAGGACCTGGATTCTCAGTTCCGCAGCTCTAAAATTAAGCAAGAAACTTTCGATGAGCTTGCAGTCACGTTTCCCAGTTTAAAAAAATCTAATGTCAAAATGAAAGTAAGCAATGCAAAGACGAGAACCCCATCGGTTGAAGTACCAGCTAAAGGAAATCGTTCAGAAGTGACAACGGTTTCTGGTGATGATGATGATCCTGGAAGTGAGACATCTCCTGACGTGTCGAGTGAAGAAGGTGAAAGTGGGTCGAAGACAAAAGACGGTGATCACATGCTGAATGTGCAGTTGTCACCCACTACAATGGCAGCAGATATTGATTCTAACGCTGAATCAGTCGATCTAGACGATGACCACGACTCAACCACTACACAACAACCAGATAAAATTGCCAAGCCCATAAGGCCTGGCGCACCCAAACCTCCCAAAAGGCCTGAAACTCCCATATCTCCCAAAAGTCCCGAATCTCCCAAAAGTCCCAAAACACCCGGTCGTCCAAAATCACCCAAAGCTCCCGCACAGCCCGATCAGCCGAAAAACCCCAGCTCGCCTGAAGACTTACATGTTATACAAAGTACACAATTAAGTGATCATGATGATAGTGCTCATTCAACGGAAGACCAAGAACAAGATGATTCAACAACTAATACGTTGGAAGAAAAGGGTGCCGAAACTGATGGTGAAAATGATGAGCCGTCCTCTGAAGCTATCGACACATCAACTATTGAATTGGACACCGATGATCAGCATTCAAGCGAAGAACCAATCAGTACCGGATCTGCTGAAGTCAATAGCGAGACAGAAGAGTCCGGTTCTGAGGAGAGTAGTAGTGAACAATCCAATGAAGAGTCGACCACAGATTCGGCTTCTTCTGCGAGTGAAGAGATAGCTGCAGCAGATGATGCTAATGATGGGAGTGGCCAATCGAGCTCTGAATCGGATCCACAATCATCGGAAGAGTTATCATCCGAAGTGATTACCGAACCCAACGACTTAAAAATTGACCAGAACGGAGAATCTGGAGAGGAATCTGATACCGAAGTGTCCACTACCGAAGGACACGGAACCAGTGATGAATCAGAAAGTAGTCACTCAACTGGTGACGACATGCATACCGAAGACGATCAGTCAAGTACTGAATCGCACGAAACCACTTCGGAAGTTGAAAAAGGTGAACATGATAACTCGGATGATGAGAAGAAGAATGATGAGGATAATATGCTCCAGGCACAACTGCCAACTAATTCATTGGCAGCTGATAGTACACAATCGACTGAACATGAAGAAGATGACCATTCAACGGAAGACCATGAAGAGAATAGTCAATTAACAACTAGTACATCGGACGAAGTGAATGCTGAAACTGATGATGCAAGTAGTGAACAGTCTTCCGAAGAAACGTCTGAACCGAGTGATGATTTGTCCACTGAAATGGTTACCGAAGACGACGAACATAGTTCGGAATCGACGGACACATCGACTGCTGAGCAAGGTGACTCTTCAACGGAACACCATGATGAAGATGCTGGTTCTGAAAGGAGCACAACTGAAGCTAACAGTGAAGATGCCGAGGACGAGAAACTTGGTGAACCGAGGTTTGATGATCAATTTAAACAATAGGGGATAATCAGGGGGATTGTCAATTATCTAGCACCGGAGATGGTCATGAATGGCGAGGTGTGCAAGCTGACATCGATGGTGGTGGTGGACAGGAAAGTGCAGATGGCGGCACACCTGCGCAAGGTGATGTTGAAGATGAAGACGCGAACAGCAAAGGTAAGTTGGCGGCTTGGTTAAGACCTCTTGATGAAATCGACTGGGTCCATCTAGACAATGACCACGACTCAGCTACCACACACCAAGCAGATAAAATTGCCAAGCCCATAAGGCCTGGCGCACCCAAACCTCCCAAAACGCCTAAAACTCCCAGATCTCCCAAAAGTCCCGAAAGACCTAAAGCTCCAGAATTACCCAAAGCTCCCGCACAGACCGACCAGAAGAAAAAATTTCGCTTTCCCGAAGACTTACGTGTTGTTGGAGCAGCAAGTGAGCTAGCAGATAATAAAAGTTCCGCTTACAAGTTGCGCTTCCAGCAAATCGCCGTCCAAGAGAATGGTGAAGAAGATAACAAAGATGAGTCCACCACTTTGGAGGCAGACGACCTTGATAGTCCAACGGATGAAGTGGAACATTCAACATCTGATTCATCAGACGATGACGAGGCAGACAAGGATGATGATGAAGACAATGAGCACATGTCGATCGACAACGACAACGATGTCAGTCCGCAAGTCCAGCACAGTCCCGAGGACCCGATGTCACGCATCGCCAAGAACCAGGTCGAATTGGACAAGTTTTATCAGTCCAATCAGTCGAGCAACAACGTGACCGTGGTCGACGGGTCCAAAGGCAATTGGTCAGAAGCCGAGAAGAAGAGGATGAACAGTGACATCGGGCGGCTGAGGAACGATAGCAAATTAGATCAGTTGGAGAATTTCATGACCACTCTGTCCGAGGAAGAGTTCGATAGTCAGTTCGAGAACGAGACCATGCCGTCAATTGAACCGGAACAAAAACCGTTGGTCGACCAGATTGAAGACCAAATCAAGCCACTAGGTACAGCCGAAGATCTACCTAGGCAACTAGAAACTGAAAGAAGTGAACAGAATGTGACTGTCGGGCCACCGATGAGCCGGCAGAATGAAGACCAGTTCGAACTGATGAAACGGATCGGCGTCAGAATGATCTGGGATAAGACCACTCTGTCCAAGGAAAAGTTCGAGAACGAGACAATGCCGTCGATTGAACCGGAACAAAATCCGTTGATCGGTCTGATCAAAGACCAAATCAAGCCATTAGATCTGGAGGGACAGTACAACCGTGAGTTCGGTAACTCGTATTTGCCGAATGAGAAACAGGAACATCAAGATAAGGGTTTGCAGAACGCTATACCCACCTCTCCAAGAACCAAAACTACAATGAGCTCCAATGGGCAGCTCTTCCATATACAGCTAAGACATAGTGAGCATGGTCATGATAAAAGTAAGAAGGGTTCGGAAAAGTCTATATCCACGATTCAAAGAACCAGACTTCCTAAGAGGTATAATCTGCAGCCCTTCCATATACAACTAAGAAAAAGTCGTCATGGTAAAAAATTGAAACGGGATGTGAGTAGTGTTAGTAATGACAACACCGATCAAGGCCAAGAGCCCGTCCGTACGGTCGTGGACGTTCAGCACGCTCCAATATTTCCCAAACGGCCCGAACTTCCCAAACGACCCGAAGAGCCCAAATGGCCCGAACTGCCCAATCACCTTGAGTTCAAGAACAACCGTACACAGGACCCGATGTCACGCATCGCCGAGAACCAGGTCGAATTGGACAAGTTTTATCGGTCTAATCAGACAGACAACAACGTGATCGTGGTCGACGGGGTTAAAGGCGAGTGGTCAGAGGCCGCTCAGAGGAGGATGAACAGTGACATCGGGCGGCTGAGGAACGATAGCAAAATGGATCAGTTAGAGAGTTTCATGACCATTCTGTCCGATGATAAGTTCGATAGTCTGTTCGATATCAAGCCACTGGATATGGAGGGACAGAACAACAGTAAGTTCGGCAACTCGTCTTTGCAGAATGAGCAACATGGAGATGATCAAGAAGACATTGATGACATGTGGATCGACGACGACGACGACGAGGAGCACACCCGCAAAGTCAAGCACAGTCCTCAGGCCCCGATGAGGCGCATCGCCAAGAACCAGACTAAATTGGACAGGTTTTATCAGTCCAATCAGTCGGGCAACAACGTGATCGTGGTCAACGGGTCTGAAGGCAAGAGTTTCATGACCACTGAGGGAGAAGGGTTCGAGAACGAGACCATGCCGTCGATTGAACCGGAACAAAATCAGTTGGTCGGTCTGATCGAAGACCAAATCAAGCCACTAGATCTGGAGGGAATGTTCAACATTGAGTTCGGCAACTCGTCTTT
This sequence comes from Scheloribates latipes, assembly GCA_034698225.1. Lineage (NCBI taxonomy): Eukaryota > Metazoa > Arthropoda > Arachnida > Sarcoptiformes > Scheloribatidae > Scheloribates > Scheloribates pallidulus. Next base: position 5,161 of record JAQGBE010001553.1, on the reverse strand, counting down.
GCCGAATGAGCACCAAGAACATAAAGATAATCAAGATGATAATACAGCCAAAGATGTACCCAGGCAACTAGGAACTGGTCAATTGGCCCCTGGTCTGCCTCACAATGGTTTGTCCACTGAGTCGGGTATACCATCATTACCATCTTTGCAGAATAAGCAACAGGAACATCAAGTTAATCCAGATAAGGGTTCGCAGAGCTCTACTCCCACGACTCCAAGAACCAAAACTACAATGGGCTACAATGGGCAGCCCTTCCATATACAGCTCAGACATAGTGAGCATGGTCATGATAAAAGTAAGAAGGGTTCGGAAAACTCTATATCCACGACCGAAAGAACCAGAGTTAAAAAGGGCTATAATGTGCAGCCCTTCCATATACAGCTAAAAAAAGATCATCATGGTAAAAAATTGAAACGGGATGTGAGTAGTGTTAGTAATGACCGCACCGATCAAGGCCAAAAGCCCGTCCGTACGGTCGTGGACGTTCAGCCCGCTCCAATATTTCCCGGGCCGCCTAAACGGCCCGAACTTCCCAAACGGCGCGAACTTCCCAAACGATCCGAAGTACCCAAATGGCCCGAAATGCCCGAAATGCCCGAAATGCCAGAACTGCCCGAAGTGCCGATATGGCCCGAAATGCCCGAACCACCTGAAATGCCCGAATGGCCCGTTCAGCACGCTCCAATATTTCCCGGGCTGCCTAAACGGCCCGAACTTCCCAAACGGCCCGAATGGTCCGAATCGCCCAAATGGCCCGAATTGCCCGAACCACCCAAACTTCCCAAACAGCCCGAAGTGCCCAAACGGCCGGCTATTGCCAGCCCACGACCCGACGATCACTTCGATAAGCACATGGGAGACATCAAACAAGGCTTACCCACTCAGCAGAGGACACTGAAACCAATCCCATATCCGAAGAACAATTTGAGAAAAATGAAACATGCCATTGTGGTCAAAAACAACCCAACTCAGGACCCGATGTCACGCATCGCCAAGAACCAGGTCGAATTGGATAAGTTTTATCGGTCTAATCAGACAGACAACAACGTGATCGTGGTCGACGGGTCCAAAGGCAAGTGGTCAGAGGCCGATGAGAGGAGGATGAACAGCGACATCGGGCGGCTGAGGAACGATAGCAAAATGGATCAGTTGGAGAGTTTCATGATCACTCTGTCCGAGGAAGAGTTCGAGAACGAGACCATGCCGTCGATTGAACAGGAACAAAATCCGTTGGTCGGTCAGATCAAAGAACAAATCAAGTCACTAGATCTTGAGGGACAGCACAACAGTGAGTTGGGCAACTCGTCTTGGCCGAATGAGAAACAGGAACATGAAGATGAAGATGATCTAGAAGACATTGATGACATGTGGGTCGACAACGACGAGGAACACACCCGCAAAGTCCAGCACAGTCCTCAGTCCAAGAACCAGACTGGATTGGTGAGATTTTATCAGTCCAATCAGTCGTCCAATTGGCCTGATGAGCAACAGGAACATGAAGATAATCAAGATAAGGTTTCGCAGAACTCTATACCCACCACTCCAAGAACCAAAACTACAATGGGCTACAATGGGCAACTAGAAACTGAAAGAAGTGACCAGAGTGTGACTGTCGGGCCACCGATAAGCCGGAAGAATGAAGACCAGTTCGAACTGAAGAAACAGATGGGCATCAGAATGATCTGGAATAAGACCACTCTGTCCAAGAATAAGTTCGAGAACAAGACCATGCCGTTGATTGAACCGGAACAAAATCCGTTGGTCGGTCTGATCAAAGAACAAATCAAGCCATTAGATCTGAAGGGACAGTACAACAGTGAGTTCGGCAACTCTTCTTTGCAGAATGAGAAACTGGAACATCAAGATAATCAAAATAAGGGTTTGCAGAGCGCTATACCCACCTCTCCAAGAACCAAAACTACAATGGGCTACAATGGGCAGCCCTTCCATATACAGCTAAGACATAGTGAGCATGGTCATGACAGAAGTAAGAAGGGTTCGGAAAACTCTATATCCACGATTCAAAGAACCAGACTTCCCAAGAGGTATAATCTGCAGCCCTCCCATATACAGCTAAGAAGTAGTCGTCATGGTAAAAAATTGAAACGGGATGTGAGTAGTGTTAGTAATGACAGCACCGATCAAGGCCAAAGGCCCGTCCCTAATGTTGTGGGCATTCAGCACGCTCCAATATTTGCCGGACCGCTTAAACGACCCGCACTGTCTAAACGACCCGAGGTAACAAAACGGCCCGAAGTGACCAAACGGCCCGAAGTGATTAAACGGCCCGAAGTGCCCAAACGGCCCGCACAGCCTAAACGGCCCGAAGTGCCCAAACGGCCCAAAGTGACCAAACGGCCCGAACTGCCCAAACGGGCGACCATTGCCAGCCCACGACCCGACCACCACTTCGATAAGCAGGTGGAAGTCATCAAACAAGGCTTAAGCACTCAGCAGATGACACTGAAAGCGATCTCATATCCGAAGAATAATTTGAGCAAAATAAACAATGGCATTGTGGTCAAAAATAATAGTTCTCAGGGCCCGATGTCACGCATCGCTAAGAACCAGGTCGAATTGGACAAATTTTATCGGTCCAATCAGACGGGCAACAACGTGATCGTGGTCAACGGGTCCAAAGGCAAGTGGTCAGAGGCCGAGAAGAAGCGGATGAACAGTGACATCGGGCGGCTGAGGAACGATAGCAAAGTGGATCAGTTGGAGAATTTCATTACTACTCTGTCCGAGGAAGAGTTCGAGAACGAGACCATTCCGTCCATTGAACCGAAACAAAATCCATTGGTCGACCAAATCAAGCCACTAGGTACAGCCAAAAATGTATCTAGCCAACTAGAAACTGAAAGAAGTGACCAGAGTGTGACTGTCGGGCCACCGATGAGCCGGCAGAACGAAGACCAGTTCGAACTGATGAAACAGATCGGCATCAGAATGATCTGGGATAAGGCGCTCAGGGAGAAGTGGAAACGGTTAAGCCAGCATGGTGACTTGTTCACCGATGACCTGCTGAAGGCTACCTTCCAGAACAGGTCGAAGGAGGTAAAGGCGGTCCAGAATAAGGTGCGCGATCGTGCCTGGCTCACAGCCGTGTGCGAGCGGCTCAAAACGGCCGAGTGGTTCGGTGATAAAAGTTATCGAGCCATGTGTGGTCACCTTCCTATTCAGGGTAATTCAGATGATATTGTCGTTTATAGTGAAATTAATTTGGATGTTATAAACTAGCAGTAAATGAGCATGGTAAAACTAACACAGGCAAACCGGACCTACCTGGTATCCACCAAATTGAGCATGGTACTGAAGCCAATAATACGATGGATGACGATGACGATGACGATGACGATGAACATTCTGAGAACGATGATCTGGACAATATAAACAGATCTGAGCAACTGATGACAGCCACTGAGCAAGGTGACACGATACAAATATCAACGCAACATGCAATCCCGACTGTTGGGACTGCGATCCCGACTGTTCCTGTGGACTATGACGAAGATGAGCATGATACAAGCACTACAGAAAATCCACTCGATAAGTCTGACAATAAGCTTGGAGAGCAAGCTGCTAATCAAAATGATGATGATGATGAACCAAGGTCCGAGCAGTTTATTAAAATAGAGCCTGACATTCCTCGAGGTATATTAAATTATTGTGATACACCATGGTCAACTTGGTGTTTTCGATTGATTCCTAAATTGTGAAACGTAGCATACAATTTGCCCTATTACTTTTAAAATTATCTTGGTAAACAGATTTCGATTTATAATATTCAAACGAAATGACTATACTTTAAAAATATATTTTAAACTTGTTCTTTTTGAAGCTCCAACTAATCTATGGACTAGCCATCGAATTAATCAAGATAGTTCATCACCATCAACACCAGATATCAGTGAGTGACTCACTTTATCTAGCTGAATTGACTATAGATTTTCTAAATAGTCGACGATGATAATGACGACCATGATAATGATGACCATGATAGTCAGAACGAGAAGCTCTTGTCTATTTGGAGAGAGTCAGGCGTGCTTGGTAAAAATGCAAATAGCGAGACACCAGTCATCCGCAGATTGGCCGACAGGTTCGGTGCCAATTGGGCTCAAGTGTTGGCCAACGGAATCAGTGACGACGAGTGGCGGACAATGTTTCCGAAGAAGTGGTCAGACGCCAAGTCGGGAGTGGATGAAATGGAAATGGATGACGAACAAGATGATCATGGTGAACTAAATTGGTTATTATCATTGATTTTACATCAATATATTCCAGAATCCCAATCAATCGCACCAAATGATCAAGATGAAACCGGTAATTATAATCAACATCATTTTTATTCGAATCGAGTATCATGCTACTTTTAGAGGAAACAACTGAAGAAATCGAGAATGAGCAAGTTGCTCTTGCGAAACACTCAACAAGATCGCCGTCATTATTCAGAACCAGCCCTGTGTTAAAATCAAGTTAGCTAGATTAAGATTATCATTATAATTACCTTGATTATTTAGATTCATACTTGAAAACAACGAGGAAAGCGGTGCTGACCAGCGAAACGTCGCCAGTGAAGAACGGCCCGAATCCGGTCCACAAAATCAATCATTTACTGGACAAGGCTCGCAAACTGAACCCGACACTCAATCGTACTGACCAAGTGACCTAGATTAGTCATTAACTCAATGGTATTGTCTTTCAGCGGACGATACGGCCAGTTCGACTGACATCAAGAAGATTCGGGACAAGTTTAACCGGGTGTTCATCGAAGCCATGCAATCAAGTAAGGTATTGCCGGTCAGTACTCGTCAGCTTATAGTCATTGTATGTCTGGTCAGATCTGAAGAGCACAGCGCCGCCCGAACCAGTGATGACCACCACTTCCCGAACAGTACCTTCTCTTTTGGTGAATAAGCCATCATATCCTGAGGACCCGATGTCCCGCATCGCCAATAACATGGTCGAACTGGACAAGTTTTATCAGTCCGATCAATCGAGCAACAACGTGATCGTGGACAACGGGTCCAAAAGCAAGTGGTCAGAGGCCGAGAAGAAGCGGATGAACAGTGACATCGGGCGGCTGAGGAACGATAGCAAAGTGGATCAGTTGGAGAATTTCATGACCACTCTGTCCGAGGAAGAGTTCGAGAGTCAGTT
>JAQGBE010001552.1:0-10713 GCA_034698225.1 Scheloribates latipes | reverse complement strand
AAAACTGTTAACATAACATAGTAATTAACTAGGATAAATTACAAGCACCATAAGAGCTGGCATAATTATGGCCATCTCGAAATCGTAGCAAGATCGAATTTCAAGATAGTTCTAATTAAGAGAGGGATTATTTTAGACACGGGTTAGTGAACAGTATAGCCCTGGCGTTACACAATCGACAGCTAATTAAGTAGTCATTATCCAAGTTGGCAATGAAACTCTTTTTTATGCTCTCGGTTATAGGCATACCTGTTATGGCATTCCTCGCTGTCATTATTCGGACGACCTCTGCATACGACACGACAGCCAACACTTATCTATCAAGAATTTGTTTGACTCAGTCGTCCGAATTCAATGTCATATATAAACAAATCAATTCTCTCATCACAACAACGGGTCGTAAATCCGATACACAATACACACGAACTGAGCGATGAAATCATTTTTATTATTTAGGCGATACTGTCAGCACATCGTAAACAAGCAAAGCTCATAAACCAGCATGATGTCAGCTGTGCCAGCAAGGTGCTATTGTCACCAACTGATGATAGAGACAATTGTGACCGCCGATGGCAACAAAGAGCCAGTGAAAAGTCGTCTATTAATAATCGGTTTTAATTGAGTGCCGATTCTTATCAGATAATGGAAGCGAAATCGAGCGGAACGGCTGGTGTCGGCCACTGCCGGAACTCGACCTGTCATTGGATGCAAACACCGAACGAATCACTTACCTCTCTATTGACACTCTCACCGATTGTCCCGATTATTGGCCGACAGAACCGATAATTTGTTTAGCAAAACTAAACTAAAACAAAAGTTTGTATTCAATCAGTGGAAGTGTTGAGCACTGAATAACAGACAAATCTTTTATGTAATTCCACTAAATCTGAGCCAAAGATCTGTGAAACTCATTTAAAGTGATTACACGAAGCGGAATACGACTGTTCGGCGGCGGCGACCCCCGCACTGGCGGCCCCGCCGGCACGTGACCGGCGCCGACGGTCGCTCATTGGCCGCCTGGTCGGTGGCTGTGGGCGGCATAGAGGGGGCCGACAGGTTCGGTGCGGCGGCGCATATATTTATAGCGAACCGTATTTGGCAGTCACTAAAAATACCGTTTGGGTTACGGCAAGGACTGCACACTCGACACAACTTATTTCCAGTGCAGTCCCGCCGCCAGTGCAGTCTCACGCAGACACATACATAACAAGACTGTATTCCAAGATTGAATCTGCATCGGCAGCAAATAGTTTGACCATTAACTAGCAAAACGGTTATTACGAGTCGAGTCCCACAATGGGCGGCAATCGCTGTGTCTGTGCTCTGCTCTGTCATCAACAGTCGGTACCACAGATGCACTCCTTTTGATCACTTGATTAGCCGGCAATTAATCGGTAATAATGTGTTATAATTAAATGAGATTTTTTAAATACAAAGCTTACAATTAATACTAAATTAAATATAATCGTCAAAAAAAGAATCTAAAATTCAATTAATAATAATAAAAAATCTTATTTATCAGATAAACAAACAAACATTGAAATCAAATCAATAGTTGCTTCGACTCCATCGATGGCATCAGTTAATTACAAATTGCAATAATAATAATAATAATTATAATAATAATCGACAAATAAATAATTTGTTTTTCTCAAAACTAACTGTTCTTTTGACTAATAAATGGCAAATAAATTGATGATTGCTTTTACAAAAACAAAAGAACATTTCGTTCTTCGGATAGGCGTTAGAAAAACAATTGGCAATAAAGGGGTGCGTTTGGAGACACTTATCAATAGGAATACTATCGGCTCTTCTGGTGACCGACGACCGGCTCAGTCGCCAAATAATAATCAATTAGTAATTAAATAATAATTAATAATAAATTGAGACAAAAAAACTGAGAAGAAAATTAAGAATAGTTTGCATTTTAACAACAAAACAAGAACTAAAATAATTCTGTGGTAAATAACAACGAATCGGTTTCGGGAATTGCACTGAAAATTATATGAATTTGCAAGAAAAATATAATTTTCCACTTCTTTTATACTAAATTATAGTCTGAGAGACGGAAGTAATGGTCGAAACGGAGGCGAATGAGAGGCACCCGTTTGAAGGCGTTCTTCAATTGTATTTATATATAATATATTAGAAAATCTTTTGTTTTATCTCTAAATCTATTGACCCATAAATTGATTCATTTTTTTTGTTTCCATTCTTCTATTGACATCACATTTCTGTAGTTCCGGTCACTGTCGACACCGACGGATAGTACGCCATCAGAACGGCTACCAATAGGATAAATAGGGGAACCATAGCGCAGGCGGTCGCCTATGGATGGGAGAGAACGGGTTAGACATGAGGTCCGGTCAGGTCTGAGGGGACCAAATGCTTACGATTTTGCTCTGATATGAAAATATTTCGATGTCTTCTTCAGCAGACATCAGCCTCTCGTTGACAGACTTGTTCTCTTGAGAACAGTCGTCAAACTTGAGTTTCAATTCATCTAATTCTTTGCTAAGATTAATGAGCTGTGGATCGGAGCGAACGGAAAGAGTAGTGTCGAGAGTGAGTGTCAGTGAGTTGTCGGATGCGTTTAGTGTACAATACCTGTGTTTGATGTGTTTGGGCATTGGCTGCGCTCGTGTTGTACTGATCCCTCCAATAGCTATCACCTCTTTGTTCTAACTCACTGTTGATCTTCTGCAACAACTGCATCGAACTCTGCAGACACTGGAACTCTTTGGTGAGCTTCTCCTGACTCGTCCGGTATGAGATCAGTTGGCCCTCACTCTGGTCGAGTTGGCTCCGAAGCGAGTGGTAGTCGGTCTGCAGTCTATCCAACTCCTTCTGTTTGGCCACAAGCGACTCGTCGGCCACGGGACCCACCGATAGGTTGCTCCGCGACGTCCGCAGCTCCTCATTACACGAGTAGACCTTTTTGCGCAACAGTTCGGCCTCGGTTTGGCTCTGCTTGAGTTGGACCTGTTGTTCGCATAACTGTCTTTTGCACTGATCATAATTGTTGGCATATTTTTGTTGTACTCGTCTCTCCTCTTCCAATAGCACTTTCAAACTACTCAACTCGTCGTCCTTCAGATGCAACAGTTTTTCGTTCTCTAATATCTTGCATCGAATCGATTCGTTGTCTTTCACCGCATTCCTCACCCTCTCTGTCAACTCATTTATCTGATTCTTCAGCGTAGTTATTAAAACACTCTTCTCTTCCACCTCTTTATGGCTCTTATCTAACTTTTGTTGCGCCTCTTCGGCCTCTAATGACATTTGTTTGGTCAGTGACCGCAAGTTCTCTAATTCGGTGACAGTTCTCGACAGCTCTTCTTCTATTGATTTCTTCGCCGAACGGGTTTCGGCCAACAGTTCTACGAAATCAGTCAATCATAAGTCATAGTCAAAGAACAGGTTAAGAAAGGTCAAGGGTTAGGGAGGGAGTGCTCCAAACCTTTAAGTATGATTAGTGCACATGCAGTGTGACGTAAGTTAGTCTGATATATACCGTTCCACTCTGTGTGTGTTAACCGACAGGACATACAAAGACATGCAATTCAGACATACAAACGACGGACGAAGACATGGAAGACGTTAGACAAACATAAATATGTGACAAAATCAACAAAACAGAAGAGATTAGTGTTTGCATTAATCGATAGGACAGGACATTAGTATCGCAATGATTGGCAAAACCTCTAAGTGTTTCCACTTCGGCACTCAGATGACTAGCGGTCTGGTCGGACGGCACCGGCGACTCCTCCTTAGTGTCTGGCAGTTGGCTGACCGGCGCCACACTATCACTCGTCGGGGAAGCACTGGTCGGCTGTTCGGTGGCACTGGTCGACAGCTGGCCGTTCATGTATTGTTGGCTTGAGTTAAGCGAACCGGTCATCGACTCGGTTACGGTCACCGAACTGTCTGTGAGGCCCTTCTGGGCGACACCGTTGAGTTCGAGGTCCACACTATTATCGTTATTCACAGCTAATTGTTTCTTCACTTTTCGCACATCATCTCCGACGAAGTCATTGGTGATGTACGCACTGTCTGTGCCCTCATCGGCACCACTATTGATGTCAATGTCATTATTGCCATTATTGGTATCCTTGATATCGTTGGAGTCGTTCGTGTCGTTCACCACTTTCTCCGATTGCTTAATCACTTCCAACTGAAGCCTCAGTTTCTCTATCTGTAAGTTCGCCGCTTCGTTCAGAGACTTTAGTTCATTCATCAGGCGATTGTTGTCCATCTCTTTAGCTTTCAGTGACGTCATCTTCTCCTCCAACTCTTCTCGCTCCTTATTGGTGGCCTCAATGAGGGCAATCTTTTGATCCTCGAAGTTCTTGAGCCGTTTGACGTATGACTCGATCTCCTTATTGAGCTCATCGTTATTATTGGCCAAACGATTGATCTCTTGAGCGCTGGTCTCGCAGACCAGTTGGAGACGACTGCACTCCTCCTCGTGACTCTTGATGGCCACTTCAAGCTCGTGAAGTCGGTTGAGGACAATGAGCTTCTCCTCGAGCGCCTTCTGGATCGCCTCTTTGGCGGCCGACTCGTACTTCTCCTTGTCTTCGATCAGTTTGAGCGCCTCAGCTCTGATGGTATTGAGTGGAGAGCTGTCAGCGGCAGTGCTGTCGACATTGTCTTTGTCTTTACTATCTTTACTGTTCTGCTGACTCGTGACCAGAACCTCGAGTTTACTCTGAAGTGTCTCAATACGACTAAGTAGACGGTCCTCTTCGACCAACGACTTCCAGCCAGTGTTGGCCGACTCGTGAGCACTGGTCACTACCCTCTCGAGTGTCTCCAATTTGTTTTCAAGTATTTGTTCTCTATGTAGGGCTTCGTTAAGATATTGGGACAATTCGTACAACTGTTGTGAAGTAATGGCGACACTGGTCTGGCTCGGGCTCTGCGGGTGCTGTTGCTGTTCCTGTGCCTTGGCTTCGCTGCCGTCGGCCAAATACAGTCTGAGTGTGGCAATGATGCAGCCGTGGGTCACTTTGCGGGTGTTCTCCGTCACGTCCACTCCGAACTGGACCACATCACCGGAGAACACCTCCCGCGGCGCCGACTCCTCGTTAGCGGGACTCAGCCTCTGGTTGTTGACGAATGTGCCGTTGGATGAGGCCGTGTCCTTGAGGTAGAACTGCGGGACAGCAAGTGGTCAGACATGTCTGTGCGGTCGGGGCGCGAGTCATACCTTGTGATTCTCGAACCATAGGATCGCATGATTTCTGGACAACACTTTGCAGTCGAAGACGAAATTGTCATCAGACGGCTTACAACGGGCCACCGCTCGGCCCACTTTGGCGGCCGCCTCCAGAGTCACCTTCCGCTCGACGAATGGATGCGAGTTCTTGCGGCAGACGAGCACTGCCTGAGCGCAGCACAGGTTAGGCGGCGGCGGCGCGTCTTCAGCGGTCGGGGTAACGACGCTGTTGGGCAACGACGCTATTTGCTGCCATGGAGTCAACTTAGTGTCGGCCACCGGCGCAGTTAGTGTCGCGTCGGGCGCCACCTCTGGCGGCAGCGGATCCATCGCGTTGTGGTTGGACTCGAGCCGTGCGGACACTACTCGACAGTGAGTTCATAACATTGCGGACACAAAACACAAGACAACAGACGACTCAACTCAAGAGTCAAGACGAGAGACAACTTTCACTCAAAACAAAGCCATCGCACGAAACACACCAATGATGTGATGCCAGCACTCGCTGTCCCCAACACCGGACCTGCCATTGACTCTTCAGGCGACAACACCGCCCCCTAAGACACGTACTTTGTGGCAGTGGCGCTCAACACCTAAGACACTGAACATGGTGAGTTAGGTGAGGCTGGTTGAGCCTCTGGCGAGTTATCTAGCTGATTAGGCTGATTGATGGGTGACATTGGGTGAGATTAGATAGCGAGTCAAGTGACGGCGGGTCTGGTGACCAGATGCAAGACAAGGTCATTGGTCTGAGATAGTGGTCAACTCTGACCCGATAACAGCTGTTTAATGAGTTTGGCGTCAGATTTGAAATTTGCATAACAGTATAGGATTACAGGTGTGTTTGGGCGATGAACTTGGTTAGTGAAGTCACGCATAGGTCGATATATGCATTCCAATTAGCTAATTAGCCTAGTTTTTAATGGGGTAAGCTAGGTAATCGTGTCCTAAAGCAACAAGTCGGCAAGTTTGTTTCAGCTTGGAAATTCTGATTCTATTAATCTTGGTAATAAAGATGGCAATGGAATCAAACATAATTATTATCTCTGCTGTCGGACGACCGATGGATGTGACCAATGAGTGTGTATTTTGAATGCCTTTTCTTATCATTAATTGAATTGTCATTTCATTCAAAGTCTGGCCAACTCTTTGCCAACAATCCTGTAGTCCGTAAAAGTAGGTCCGAGTCCACAAAGAGTTATCGCAATTCTGGACATTGAAAACGATTATAAGATCCGAACCATTGAAATGAGTGACTATTCTTTGGGTCAACCGATTTGGTTAACCGACACTTCACTGGCTTTCAAGAATCTACAGAATTTGTACTTAAATCAATTCACAGAATAAAGAATTTTAGACAAAATATTTCGAAATAATTAAAATTTATTTTGAAAATGGACTGAATATATGACAAATGAGTTAATAATTTAATTAGAATTCAAAATTCAATTAGAATTTTCTCTATAATTGAAATGCAATTTATTTTACAATCAGTGGTATTCTTCGACAACAGAGTTGTGACACATATTTACATTGGATTTCAACAATGGGTTTGAGGTCTGACTTCCAAGAGATTTGATCGACCGATCGGTTAAACGGTTTGTTTCATAACATTTTTGATGACATTTCTGAACAATTTTTACAATCAGTTTAAGTGTGAAACCAATTAAATGTCTAACAATTAGTAACACAAATGTATTTCAATACTTACAGTCAATACATGTTTGATATGACAGACAGACTAAACACAAACGGTTTGTCGGGAAACGGAAATTACAGTTAAATTAGATATCAATTTGATTGATGAATGAATTGTTGAATTTTCGTCAATAGTTTTGCACAATTTGTTAGACCATTAATTGCATGCTTACTAAGCGTATGCTTAGTCAGTCATTGGATGGAAAGGTGACGACCAATAGGTGATTAGAAAATTGACCTAATCTTACATTCGTTTGTTAGAGAAGTCACCTGAAGGTCACAAACAAAAAATAAATACCACTAGCTTGCTACAATTTACAAGTTGGCCTGGTCATGTGTTCGTTTCACTCGAGTAGATTAGCCTAGATTATACAAAAGTTTTGCCCTATGTACAGTTGGGTGCCAAACAGTCAACAAGGGTACTAACAATTGTTATCTATTCCTATACAAAATTACTATACAGCCCCTTGTTTTGTGAGCAAAATAAGGGAAAGTATATTAATTTCATGTAGGAATAACATAACTTAGTATTAACATCAACAATTAGCAAGGTCAGGTGAGGTGACGGCTCTAATCGGCACAATCTGCACAAAACTATACCCTATTTAACGACATTTCAATTAACAAAAACCTCGATTTGTTTTATACATTTAGTACACAATTGACAAAAAACATTGTTTTCTTTCGGGCGAAAAAAGTTTTTCAATTATTATACAATTTGTTTGTGAATTAATAGAAAAAAGATTTGTCGCAAATCCGATATCAATCTTCTGTACAAACACTGAAACTAATGATTAAAACAGATCTGGCTTTTAATCGACTTATAACTCGACTTTTAATCATTAATCCAATCGACTCGACTCGTATTAATCCGAAATTGCATTGCAGGTTCAATTTGCCTTCACAATTCACCATGCTCAGTTCAAAACAATTCACATGCCTCTAGCCTATAGCCTAACAGTTGGTGTGAAAATGATTAATTACATAGTAGTCATACAGAATTAGATGATCTTGGATTAAAATTGGAAGAACATAATAGCAGGGCATTCAATGTATAACCTGGTCGTCACATAATTTGCTCATCACTTGTCTTAAGACAATTAAAAATTCATTTTGTTTTTCAAATAACAATCAATTTTTACACTAATTTTCAACAGAATTTCAAATAGAATTGGTGTAAAAGTGAGCATTACTTCAGTCATTAGTGGCACAGACTTTGTGTCTCAGATGAACAACGATTGCCAACAATTAATAACTTAATTAATAACTTATTTTAATAACTAATTAACTAAAATAATTGAGAACTAAAATACTAATTAAATTGAGCAAAAATAAAATTAAAAATATAAATAAAACCTAATTATATACAGAAATAACAAATTTGTACATAATTTGTGACAATAAATAAATCATTTCGTATAAAAGTAATTAATAAAACAATAATATTAATCAATAAAATGATAACTAAATTGTAATTACAATCACATGATTGGGTCCACACATCTGAGACCTGATGTCCGCCACTATCGGCTCTAAATCTCTATCTAATGATTGAAAACTAATTACAATTCAATTAATTGTTAGACAAATTTGTGGCACATTTTAGGTGTGAATTCGCACTTCAAATGCATTCCTTGTATAGAATTCTTTAGTGAAAAAAGTTGGCCCAAACTCGAGACATCAATTCAATCGATTCATACGATTTCGCGTATTTCGAGCGCAGAAATGATTTTTTGTTGTGATTAATGGGACAATAATTCTCTTAATGTATTTACTAATTAACTATATTTTCATTGATAACTAATTGTAATTAACGACAAATAATTATTTGCTTGTTAATCGTTACGTCAGATGACTTGCAATTATATACTAATTATATGTTTTTTGTTTCAATAAATATATTATTTGTTTTGAAATCAATTTCTGAATTTTACATCATTTGGTCGCTAAATATAATCTTATCTTTCGGTGTATTTATAATAATTTAATTTTCAATTAAATAATTTCTGTTTTATCTCTGTTTTAAAAGTCGTCAACAATTGTCTGAAATCAGCTGACAATCAGATGATTAGTGCAAACGATTTGCTTTGGACTGCATATACGCATAGACCCCATAAATATACGATATATTAGTATATCTATGGCTTTCATATAGAATATATAGATGATTGGGCGCATGAAATGACCAAGTTCAAGTAGAATTGACAATTGCCTGAACAGTTAGTTTAGTTAGCAATTGATTCAATTGTTTGTCTCAATTGATGAGTTCATTACATGACATCGAAAACAATTAATATAACAATTATTCGGTCCCTAAAGACCCGAACGCTTCGGCCAAACACTGGTTGAGTCCGCGGTCCGACACAAATACAATCGCCATTGTCTTCAATCAGCCAATCGGTCAGTCCGTCCGTCGGTGGTCGGCAGTGGACACCAAAGAGACGGTTCCAGTCAAACGTGTGATAAGTCGTGCGCTTAATGTCAGAACAATTATAACACATCTTTTGATTAATTGGTTTTTGTGTTTTGTTTGTGTATAGAATTCAATTAAGCCGTCGAATGGCCACTAACTCCGTGGACACTGTGTTAAAGCGTCGATATCTTAACGATGGCCAACTCGGGTGACGTGGTCTCCACGGGTCCGGTGGCCGAGGACGAGGTGCCCGGCGGCTGCGAGTCCAGCGTCTCAGTGCTGTCCGGGATGTTGATTATGGCAACGGTTCCCGGATTTGAACTGTTGTTCGGATTGGATGACAAAGGATTGTTTAGTGTGGAACGGGTTGGCAACAGACCGGTCGTGATCTGGTCTGCCGTCACGTATTTGGCACCACTCGAGCACAGCTCCACTTTCGAGGACTCGTTCTGCAGCTCATTCAGCTCCTCGTCCCGATCGCCGTCCTCTTCGTTGTGTTTCTATAATCATTAACAAGATAATCATTATTAGCTAGATAATCTTGGCCGAAGGGGAGTGGGTTGTGCGAGGAGCGGGTTAGAGTGCGCCACTGTGTCAGCAGTTCGTACGCATTGCAAGAATATCCAGAATATCATCGATTCTGTGCATTGGAATCTTCAGCTAAGATAATGTTCTTGGTCTTTTTAAAACATATACATTCTAAACCGAAAAACAACTAGCCAATTCTCCAATCTGGATCTAGATCGATTACGATATAGTCCAGAAATTCAAGAATATTATGCAAAATAGGAATATTCTGTTCAAGAATAAGTTATTTTGCTTTTGAAATTGGCTTTTTTGAAGTGCTTGCACGGTCAATTTGCTCTTGGCGATGTTGGCGATGGTGAGCCGGGCAAACAAGGGCTCCGTTTATTGCTCGTAATAACAGTTTTGGCACTCATTCGGGCCGAAAAATCCGATGAATAATAAGTCGATATAATTGCCAACAACTCTAATGCAGTAATAAATTGCAAGACACTTAAGAAATTCGCATTAATTTAAGTAATTAAGTGTTATATTCAGGCAAATGAGTAATTAAGCCGTTGATGAAGGAGCCTAGAGTTTGGCCTAGTTTCTAATTAGCATGGATTGACACCATAACTATTGAATCTTTCTTTCGAGCGATATATCGATTTTCGTGACTAAAAATTAGCGAATTATTAATCGTTTCTAACGTTTTTGGCCATCAAATTATGATAAACCCTGTGAAATGAACATGATACAATCGAACAAACACCCCTCCTTTGATTATCTGGCTCAATTTGTGTGTTTGTAGCCAAGTTTATTTATTCAATGGCTGTGGCGTTAATCAGAATTTAATTTTGAAAACTTTGTGTTTGTT
>JAQGBE010001551.1:0-10718 GCA_034698225.1 Scheloribates latipes | reverse complement strand
ACGTTCGACAACTCTCATCCCTACCTGTAATCGACTGGATTTGAATCGGTCACGTGATTGCCCTACCGTAGGGCAGCCTATCACAGCAATGGATAAAGATAAAGAAGATTTCAACACAACTCGAACACAATTTTGCGCAATACAGCGACACTCCTGAGCGACAGCTCTGTTTATCAGCTCTGCTTATGGGCTCAATCTGTGGCAGTGCCGCCAATCCGTTCAAACTGCGAGTCCAGAGCCGACCGACAGATGCCAACACTGGAGACAACACTATTGAGCTATGGATCAAAACTCACTTTTGTTTGTTCGTCACTTTTGGTCAGAAGACAGACAAACATTTGGCATAATTTTATGCTTAACTCTAATACAATTGTAATAACAAAAGGTAACAAATTGCTGGACAGCTGTATACTGTTTGTCACCTGTCTATTGACATCACAGTGGAGAGAGACCTACCCGTCGTGACCTTGGATTGGATTGGAGTGAGCGATATCTCGATCAGTGATCAGCCAATTGTTTACCAAAGAGACGCTGCAATGACTCACTCGCTGTGAAGACACCACAAACACCACAAACACTGGTTTGACTGCAAATTGCAATCATATGCCTCTCAACTGATTAGTGACTCGTTGCGCAACAGAGTGACCACTAATCGGAGTAAACAATAGCAGAATCGACCGAAGAATATATTATACAGATGTCAACAAAAGCAAACCATTGATCACCTCATCTGCAGCGATGACCACTGCGTCACTGATGGCACTCAAGAGCTCATTCACTCGAGTCAAGAGCTATGTGGTCGACCGCTGGTGGCCGCCCTTGTCTGCGGCCACCGACCAGAGCTCGGAGTTGTCGCCAAAGATAGTGGAACTGACTTTGAGAGACGTTATGATGAAATTGGAGCCAATGCTGGCCTCACTCCAGAACCTCTTAATCTGGGACAAGCCGTACGTCTCGGCCGTAGCCTTCCTGGTCTTCAATTGCATTTACTGGTAGGACTCCCGCTCGCACTTCATTGTCACCCTAACTGATCCCTATCTCTTCTCTCGCAGGGGTTTCGTGTGTTTCAATCGCTTTCGTTTTTATTGCATTTTATTCTTAATTTTGTTTTGCTTTCAATTCATCAAACTGTGGGCGAACTACATTTGGCCAGAAATACGAGGTAATTGTCGTACTCTTGGGCTTTGTTTTTGTTTACTAACTGTTTGTCTTCTTTTGACACTTAGTTCCGCCCAACGAGTCGACTGACACCGAAGGGTAAGTGTCTTTGCCATTCGTGTCATCGAATTCTTGGCCGCAATATTCTGGCCAAATGCCAGACATTTGTCGTTTTAGTTTCTCACCACTGCTGTAATCCTCGAGATTGCATCTGAGAAGCCGTTGCTTTTGATTTGAGTCACAAGTCTTCACTTTTATTTGTTTTTTGTCTGGACTTTATATTTAGGTCTCAAAACATAGAGCATTTCAAAACATTTCGATATTGTGTTGTATTGTTCGCGAAGTCGTTATCATTCTATGCGTTGTTTTGCTTGCAATCACTTGACTCCAAATCGTGTCGTCAGTTCATGTGATTTATGCAACACTTTATATCTTGTTTATCCATCAGTATATCGAAAACAAATTGCATAAATTCTTTAATTTGGTGTTTAATTGACGGTATTCTGCATTCTTAAGCTGTCAGTAGTTTTCCTCGAAGAGACGATACAATTATTTATCGAGACTTAGAACTACGGGTCAACAGTCGTATGGTTTTCCTCGTCTTCCAGTTATCTATTTTGCAAAAGTGGTTTCCCTCATAATCACAATCAGTCACTTGACTTGACTTATCATTAGATCACTTCTAATTCAAATCAATAAATCAATGGTTTATTTGAAGACTTGCGTGCTTTGTCTAAATTAATGATTTTGGATGAGATCCTTGACTGCGAATTAAGCAATAAATGTGTTTTGGATGTCAAGTCTAGTCGTCTACTCTAAAAATTGTTAGTCATTAGGCTGTATATTGCTGTGGCTTCTGGTGATGGCAAGAGTCTTGACACTGCTTTTTATAACTTATATCACGAGTTCTTCATTTCTATTACATTTACCGCAATATTTAGTCTCTGCTTATGTCAATGAAATATTCAATGTCTGTCACTCCTTCAAACCTATTGAATGAATACAGTCTATCCCAATCTCTCGCGATTCCTAATCCCAGTGCTGTCTTTCAGGTGGATTCCAGTTCACCCACAAGTGCTGAGCGCACCCGAAATCAATTACTATATCAATGAGTTATGTGTTCTGACAAAAGCGCTGGTCTTCTGGTTCGTTAGACTCAGACGAGACAAACCGTTGAAGTTCTGCATCACAACGACGTGTCTGCTCCTCATGACTGCTATCATCGGACGACTGGTCCCGGGAGTCATAATCGTCTACTCTATCAGTCAGTATTCTATCGATTCCTAACTTTCCTTACACCGAATGTTGTGTTTGTTCAGTGATGACAATGGCTTTGGGACCCGGAGTAGTACTTTATGTGTTCCCCGAAGGACTCTACGAATTACTTCGCAACTTCTTTATTCCAAATCAAAACGATGACGAAACCGATAGAAACCCGGACAGGAGTGAAGACCCGGACGACATCCCCGATCGGGAACTCCTATCGGAAAGTGCTTTACATCAATACCTAATGAAGACTGAGTTCAAAGAGTTCGAACTCAACCCGTTTGAGGCCAACGACGACTCGTCTCTCCAACTCTTATCCGACACCCAATTAGACCTGACTCTCGACAAAGAGCTGAGCGACGACGACCTCCGCTTGGATTCGCTGAGCTCGAGGTCCTCGCGGTCTAGCGGTTCGAGTAATGGTGCCATTCGTTTCGTTTCGAGTCATTTCAGTCGAAACAACAGTTCAGATAATATCGAAGAGGAGTTTGAACTCATCTCCGACTCAGAAGTGAGAGATTCAGCCAAAGGATCACAAAATATTTCAAAACACAAAAAAGTTTAGTCATTTGTATCATTAGTCTCTTCAGTTAGACATTAAATTACAACTAATTATATCTTTTCGTCTCAATTATATCCGAACCTTAAGGCAGAGCACAATATCCTCAGCGACTGATCAGTATTTGATAGTCGAGTCATTCAAATGTGTGTTTCGGTCTAACAGTGCTTTCGTTTACTTAATTTTCTACCAAATTATATCCCAAAGCGCGCGATAGCTTTAAAATCACTGATAAATTCGAAATCTATTATATATGTAACGAAAACTACATATTATGTGTTGAAACAAATGCTTATTCTCTACGAAAGAGTCAATTATTATATTTTGTAAAATATTTTCATTTGTATTAATAGTGATATTAAATTATAACCAAATTTATGTCAAAATTATAACAAATTCAGTGTCTTTTCAAAACCGTTTTATTCCAAACGATATTTTCATTAAATGTTTTAAAGACTTAAATACAAATTGATGTCAAAGTTGTTGTCTTTACTGCTCTTTCAAATCGCGAAGACGTCTGACGGCACTCCTGACAGTGGCCGCCGCCGTTGTGCTGAAGACATACGCACCGCCGGCCACCGTCTTCTTGCAGGCGCCGCATCTCCAGATGCCGACACAGTTCCTCTTCATGGCCTCTTTGCCGCAGAAGGTGCACGAGTACTTCGAGTGCTGGGTTATCTCCATTTTCTTCACCATCTTCCTCAGCGACGCGCCATATCGGGTGCCGTATTTACCGACAACTCCAACCTTCTTCGTTCTCTTGGCCTGTGGGACACGAAACAGATATTTAATGACCACATCTACCGATGGATTTCTTAAATCATACCATTGTTTAGGTTTGAAGACAACTCTATGAGAGACACACTTAACGGAAAGGGAAGTTCACAGCAGTCGACACAACACTACACAACACAACTGGCAATGGCTGTCAACACAAAGTACGTCCGCTCGAGTCAACACTCGACAGTCTTCGGGCATCTCTCTGGCCAGGGATTGATCGCAATAAACAGGTCATTCCCAGCCCGACGGCATCTCTTGGTTGGCTAGCCTTGAATAGTTTGTCAATTGAATTCCAAATCAATTGGTTGTTTAATATCAATTATATAGTCTATAATAATAGACGAATGCATTGCCCGCCAGATGTCAGTTGCGCTTATATTTTCGGAACAACTTTTAGGCTTCAAATTGAGTTCAATTGACTTTTAATTGTCATTAAATTGTCGTTTTGTTTAATTATAAATAATTTGCTAATTAATTCTCAAGTTTACTCACACTTATTGTTCAAATTTTGTAACTCTAGCGAAATTAAAAACCTTGCAACTCTTAATTTCAAACTCGTAGTTCCAAAAGTTAGAAGTTATAATAATCTTGGTAATTAAATGTGATAAACCTTGAATATCAAATGAATAACATATACAGTTACCGTAAAATCCAATGTACTTCTTCTGTAAGTTTATATTGAGTAAGAGGTGATCTAGCACAAGTCTATCCTCGGTCCAAACCCCAATATATCTTTACAGTTACTTGCGTTACCTAGATGATTCATCTACTAAATAACATACGTGCGGACAAAACCTTAGAAACTCGGAAGAGTTGGGAATTTTGTTTGCTATAAGGAAATGATCAAATGATCAAGTAACACACCAGTGGCAACCATGCGAGTCAGCGAGTGAGCAGGGTGGCAATGGGTCACCAATGTATCATTGTTGCAGAGTGTGGCTGTCAGTGGTCTGCAAATTGTGACCATCACTAGACTGCCAGTGGAAGGTGTGGTCAGTGATGCCACTCTGCATCAGTTGGTGTTAATTAGTGTCCGGGTATTTCTCTGGGATATCAATGTGGGGCCACTCCTCACTCCTCACTCAAGGCAGTGGTAACGTTAGGCAACGGACCGGTTGTCTGACTCGACTCGACTCGACTCGACTGAGAGCTCGCGTGAAGTCGTGTCATATCAGGTGATTAGACAACCTTTACGTCAAACACAGTTTGGTTTAATTCAAATTCGCGTTTCATTACATCTATTTTTCTGGTATTTACTGAACTATAAACTCGTTTTTAACAAATTTCTCATTGAAACCACTATTTAGTCGACACTTGACATCATTTTGTCTGTATTTTCCATTATTTTTAAGGAAAACTATTGTCTTTAATATTTCACTCAAAAGTCTTATAAAACTAATTTCAATACAATTCTTGCCATTAGTTTGCAAACAACTTTTGCCGACAATCAGTGTCTTTGTGTATCTTCGCTGATAACCAACACAATCAACGATCACAACAATGTCTTTGGATGAGGTCTGCAGTCATTTTCGTTTGTTGTCATTTGATTTAACGTTTAATTTATCGATTAAAAGGTTATATTTGTTATAAATAACTTATGTATTGATTAGTGACTGACTGTGCGATCATTTGCCGGTCAGACCCGCTCTCGGCTTCCTATGGCCGGACATTGGAACCAATGGAACAATGGTTTCATTGTTGATCTGAAATATAGTCAATCATTTCAATGGGATTATTAATCCCGAGTGGTTTATCGCAGTGACCTTGCTGATTGTGCCCAGAGATTAAAATGAATAGATGAATTGGCAAGTCTCAATTACAACCGGCTAATTGTTATCTTGATCACTGATCAGTTACATAAAACTCGTTTCATTAATGGTTACATAAATATTTTATTTCAAACGCCGACTAATTGTTAGCCACAAATGAATTGCAACCATTTGCAAGTGGCAAAACATGGCAAGGTGATCCTAATTTTGTCCATCCTTTGAACAGCAATTCACTAAAGCGGCCGAAGACGTGAAGAAGTTGAAGGCGAAGCCCAATGACCAGGAATTGCTTGAAGTATACGCGCTCTTCAAACAGGGCACCGAAGGTGACTGCAATACCGGTATGTCTGCCCATAATCACCACAATTAAGACTAATTTCTCCTTTTGTTCGGACCGACAGCTCGACCCGGAATGCTCGACCTCAAGGGAAAAGCCAAATGGGACGCCTGGAACAGTAAAAAGGGTATTTCCCAGTGTTTGACGCATTGGAGTGTGATTTTGATTATGCATTTCTGGCCACAGGTATGTCCAAAGAGGAGGCGAAGTCTGCGTACGTGAATCGGATCAAGTCGTTGGTCGAGACGTACGGATTGGCCTAACAGACCATGAGATATAAGATCTGAAATGAATGCAATCAGTCGTCTCTCTGAAGATTAAATTATTTGATATCACTTTGAATTCCTCAGAATTTTTAAATCAATTTATTTTGAGTAACTTTTTGTGTTAAGCAAATGAAGAGCTTTAAAAATGATTAAATAAATGCATATTTTTAGAAGACTTGATGTCAAATGGGTTTCAATCTAATTGACATCAATTCGTGCTTTTCATTCATTTTTTGTCATTCGGGGTAAAAACCAAATTCTCGTCTCTATGCGAGCCGTTGTGTCTCTACAGAGACGGCAATTGTTTGCTAATAAACCCCAACTTTTCTCTACAATTCTACGAACAGAACGTTCTCTGCATTTATTCATTAGAATTACGCTTTTATTGCAAATTAATGTAATTTTATTCAATGAATTAACAATAATTACAATATGTCATCGAGTCTTTACTAATTGCATTAACAACATGGTCAATGTCTAGATGAAGCAATTAATAATTGATTACTTATATTTGAGAGTTGCAACAAAGGCTACAATTTAGTTTAAATCAATTTCGCGATTCAAGGTAATTTTGAGAAGCAAAATTCATCATGATAGTCTTACTGTCATCGTATGACATTATATTGACGTTTTATGGGTTTTATCTATTTCTTCCAATAAACTAATATTACTAAAATGGGTTTAATATTAATTTATTCTAGTCACAAATAAAAGATTTACCGGGATATGCACTAACTAGCCAAGCTACTATCAAAGTTTGAAAGTCTTGTTAATCTAACACAATTCTCACATCGAATGTCTATGAGAACGACAATCTAATAGGTGCTGACGACAACTCATTATCACATAAATTGTTTTCTGAAAACATTTCTATTTTGCCAGAAATGTAATAAACACTACGAAAATAAATAATATCACCATGCTATGCTATATTTATTGATTAATTCAGTGGAAGTAATCGAAATTATTTTATTTTGTTTAATATTTTGATTATTTAGTAATTCTTGAAATTAGTTTCGCTTAAAGGCATTACTATTTGGCATTCATTGCGATAGAAACGGTAGTAATCATTGATTTGCACATCAATTGGCGACTCTATTATTGACTGCAATTTCATTGCATAACCAATTCAAACAGAATATTCTTAATATTCTAGGCTAAAGAGGAAGTTGCTAAATAGATTCTATTCTGCAAATTCTATATAAGTATGGCATGGTTAATCGTGATCAATGATAAAATTCAAGGAAACTCAGCGATTATTGAGCGTAATTGAGCCGAAATATCGTTCGTAATGGCCTTAAATGAGACTGGAATTGGAATAAACCGAATCGTAATTATTCGAATTGTAATTATAATAGAACTGAGGATTCAGTTGAATCAAAGTCTCCTTCTTATTGATGGCCCAACAGAGATAGAATGCGCTGATCGACAGCACGATCTCGACTATGGCTAACATCAGTTCGATATATATGGCCGAAGTGCCGGGAAAGCCGTGAAGAATGGCCGGAATCGGAGTCTCGTAGGGAATGCCTGTGATCTTGAGGAGGACCAGCGCTGAGATGGTTCTCATGGCAAACGTGACGACCATTAAGACGCCGTAAGCCATAGTCATACAGAAGTTCTCGGTGTAGGCGCCGATGAATCCGATCAGAGCTGTGCCGATGGCCACGAATGAGGCGATCAGATACGAGCCCGCCTTCAGACTGGTGTTGGGCACCACTGCCCACAGCAGGAGCAGCAGATTGGCCAGGAATACGAAGGCGCCGACCACGAAGTAGATGACTGAGACGATCTCGATCAGTGTCTTCACTGCCTTCACCCAAACCACTTTGATTGACATTTCGCACAACAATTGGCTTCAAATCCACATTAGATTGCACTCAAAAAGAGCTAATTATTCGCAAAACTATTTTTAATCGTTTTATCGTTTGTTTTACAAAACAGCGAACATTAGAAGAGAATAGCATTTAGTTTGGGATTAGTTGACAAAAACTGAGTTCAATCGAGTAGTGAATGCAGAGTTGGCACCGCATCCCAGTCCTCATCCCAGTGCCGGTCGTCATGACAACCAGTGCTTGCTAGGAGTGAGGAGACAGTCCGTCTGTACTTCGATGGATGCGTCGAAAGACATACCGAGGACTCGACTGAAGTCACAAATGAATTATTACTAGTCTATAGTCGACTCCATTCCAGCGAAATGTGTAAACGAATCATACATTCCGTTAACTTTTTAATAGAAAAGTTATTCAGTTTGGGAAAACATATAAATCGAATAGTTATCGCAAATTCTACATAAAAAGTAGAGCAATATAAACGAGTAAATGAAGTGATGGCCAAAACATAATTCAATTACAATATTGGAATCAAACATATCATCGACTTTAGTGGTGAACACAGTCTCGGAGGTAGTCTTTGCTTCAACTATTGGCTAATCTCTGTATTTTGCTGTGAGTTCTGCGGATCACCTCTTTTGAGGGCTCTCGAGAAGTGGCAGACGCAGGGAATGACAATCAGATGGACGGTCGCAATGCCGGCGCTGACCAGAGTTGTGATGCGGATCGGGTTGTGGTCTACGGTGAAGGCGTACATACAAATGGTGGCGAAGAAGAAGACGAATCGTATGAAAAGTCCGATCACGAGTGCGATTCTGTAGGCCGTCAGAAGTCGGATCTCCTCTTTGCTAATCGCGGTTATGCCGAGAATGGACTCGACGAGTGTTGTGATGCCAAATATCAAGATAACACTGGGAGCGCCTGTGCTCGGGAACCGGTCCTCGACGATGGCCGTGAAGTTGGCCGATGTTGTCTGGTGTTGTCGCTCCAACTGCACCGACTCCTCCAGCAAATTGTACTCAAACTCATGTGTCTTCAAATTGATTAGTTCGATGATGGCGTCGACGAATATGAAGCAGCCGAAGATGAATGTCCACGAGGCGATCGAAAGCAGGGCTCTTTTGGTGATCTCCGGTGAGCCGCAAGTCGGCATCAGATCGATTGGATGTCTGTTGACTGTCGACTGATCGCAACTAAACTAAGAGATTCACTGAAAGTGTTGTTTTGCGAACACTTTCTTATGAATAGTAATTCAAAAGCGATTGTGAATAGCGTTCAAAAATAGATAACCTTTTTTTAGAGCCAAATCAAGATCTGAGCCAAACAGCAATAAACACCATTCAGTCGATGATAACATCAGCGAAGATAATGTCTTCAATCAGTTTCTTAATGGAATAATAGTAACGATTGAATGAAATATTATTTCTGCAAAATGAATGACACAATTCGTCGACAGAGTCAACAATTATTGAGAGCTCTTTGTAATGACAGATAAGCCACAGAATTGGAATAACAATGCAATTCTTTAAAACTTTTGACACGTTTTTAGTAAAATAAGCGCTTATATAAAACAAAGCCAAAAACGATAACTCCTTTGAGTGCAATGAGAAGAAGACTTGCCGTCACTCTTGAGTTTAGTCTTGAGAATCGTTTCACACAATCACTGGACTGAAGAGAATCGATAATTAGTTTCATATCATATTCACACAGAATTTGTATGACTTCGAGCCATTTGCACACAAAACTTGTCTTTCGGTTCCACTTTAATCGAGACATTTAATTAACTTTTGTTATTGTTTTTCGCTTTTATTGTATCGAAATTGAGTTAAATTTAATGTTTTGTCCGCTTATTAACGCTTTTTCTGATTATCACAAATAAAAAATAAATTTTTATATCTTCCCAAAAGGGAAATATTGGCCAGAATTGAATCGAATCCCAGTGGAAGCGATTTGATTGGAGCCGGTTCTGCAAAACGATAGCAAAAGTGTTAATACACTTCCAATTCAATAACCCATCGATTTTCTGGAAAACAATTTGTTTTCTTTAGACTACAGATTTGAGTTCGGGTTAGACTCGAGTTTGTTATTATGTCTTTGTTTGTGTCGATATCCCATCCAATTTCTCTCTGAAGACGCACCAAATTGAGCGAAACAATATTGATGTCAACTTGATTTTGAATAATGGTTGGCATATATTTGTTTTTCAAGCACCCCATCAAATTCAATATAAGATTGTGCGCCCCATTTATGGCACATCATCTTGCTAATATTCAAAGTGGCTTTTGTTTAGTTTTGCATCTGCATCTACATTCTACATTCTAGCAGAATAACTGTTGAGCTTTTCGACAACATCAGAGTAACCAAGCTCAACTTAAGTGTGGCCAAAGCCAGTTTAAATCACGATTTAATCCGATAATGGTTGGCGTGACAGCCATTCCCGGGATTAGCTGATTCGAAATCAGAGGATTTTTTAGATTTTAGGAAACAGGGCGATATCGGGCTAATCCATACCTTGGCTACCCCTGAGCTACAATACATGCTCAAATACAAAATTAAGTGCATGGTGAAATATGCAAACCGTATTTGTCGATTAGTTTTATTTGACTTCTAAATGCATTGAAATATTAGCTTAAAATAGAATTATCCGGAATCGTCTTCTATTTTATATTAGAATATTCTGTCGAACCTTAACATGAATTGATTGAACGTAACTTAATATCTTAATATAAAATGAGTTAGGCTCAATCGGCC
>JAQGBE010001550.1:0-10720 GCA_034698225.1 Scheloribates latipes | reverse complement strand
GATATTAGAAGGTTTATAATGACGAAAAGTGTTGTACTCTGTTTTATTGCAATACAGCATTCCATTATCCTAGTACAACTTGGTGAATCTTTAATTTATAATGATAAAAAGTATATCGCAGCATACTCATCAACAATATAAAACATTGTTGCGACAGACTTTCTTGAAATAGATTACAATTAATATATATAATTTTTGGAATATAATACAGTAGTTTATTGTTAACAATATAAGGGGTTGGACTAGGTACTTATGATTTTTCACCCTAATGGCCATATGTAATTTTTTAGTTTAAAGAAATGAACATTTCTTAGCTGAAATAATCAAACTAAACATTTGTATCTGGTCAATTTCAATGGTGCGTCTACTATACTGCTAGTTAGAGCATTGTATTTTTAAAGAGGTTGCTCAATTTTAAATTTCCTTGATTTTTTTTAGTTAAATAGAATGGTTTTACCGAAAATAGTATAGAAATCTAGTTTCATTTTAATCAAACTTACTAGATGATCACTGGTGAATCGAAACTTCGACTTTAGGACACTAATTTCTTAGGCTTCAGTTATTGGCCGAAAATATTTTAGAAATTAGTGTTTAAACATTAAATTAGATTTATTGCACTTTTCAATCCATAAGTCCAATCGCCCCCTAACACAAAGTCCACCGCAACTCGCCCTTCGACACATAACACCAGGCAAATACAGAGCTCTGACTCTGGATGCAGTGATCATGGAATGAGCTCATTCCGAAAAACAAGCTTGTTTATGCAAGTTGTGTCCTAAAGTCGAAGTTTCGATTCACCAGTGATCATCTAGTAAGTTTGATGAGAATAGTCTAAACATTTGAAACATTTAAAAGTTGGGAATCATATCTCCGCCACAGAAATGAGTGATCACAACAACCTATACATCAATTGGATTAAGACAAATGTTTACCACTGAACGAATCCCAAAGTTTTTAATTTAAAACTTTTAAGTCCAGATTAAATGGCAAATTTTCCGAATGTTATGACAGGCTTTTTTGCAAGATAAATTTAATTAACACCAATCAATTTGCTAGCAATCCAATGGAATCAGATTGAATGTTATTAGATCTACAGGTTTGTAAATTATTAATTACATATTGTAATGACAATTAGTGCCACAACTTGTGGACCACAACAAGAGTATTCCAAACTATGAATTACACATTTATCTGATTGAATAATTTAATTGCAAACTTGCAAATCAATTAAACAGCCAGGTTTTTAGATGAGTTATCTAATCTTGTCTTAATTATTGGGTCCGAGAATCGTCAGTAGAGTTAATGGAAATGTTAGCTCCCATTGTGGGTCAGGTCTGGCTGAGGGCTAGCAATAGAAGCCGAGTTGAAAATAGTTTAAATTAAGACTTCTTTGATTAGCAGTTTATGCAAACGATAGCATTGGAACTGCAATTAAGTCCAATCGTGGCATCGATTGATCCGACAATTCTCAACATTGAGCGCACTTTCAATGACAGCAATAAATCGATATTTAATTATTTGTTTTCAAGCAGTTGTGAAACCATTTTATTAAAGCGATAGGAAAGCTATAGAAATGTGTTTATAGTTATTGCGAACAATCAATGTTTTGTGCGATTGTTTTGTTGGCAAAGAGTAAATTGGAGTCCGACTTAAATAACGATTACATTAGAGATAATTAAAATTTAATTAAATTTAAAGCAGATCTTGAATTTGCAATAGAAATGTTTGCCATTTCAATGGGAAGCCAATTATTGGAAAGTTGGTTGACCTCAACCACTATTGTTAAGGTCCAACACTTGGTTATAGTGTTGGACTGATTGGCTAACTTTGTTATCACTCCTAATCGACACTATCGGAAGTCGTCTTCTTCGTCATCTTCCAAGCTGTCGATGGCATTGGTTGGAGTGGTCGGACGGAACGGATTCTGTGCGCCTTCGAGAACTGCATTGAATCGGTTGTCGTTGTTGACCAGTTTGATCTTCTCGAAGTCATCGGGAGAATGGAACCATTGGTTCAGTTCACCGACGCGTTTGTTCATGTAATACAGTTTGGGTGAGTTCTGGCACGGAATGGACAGTTGGTTCTCGGTTGTGCACGTCTGCGTCAACTGATTGAATATCGTTCCGTTGCCGCAGAAGAACGTGTAGTGAAGAAAGCGCTGCCATTGATCAGCAATGTTAGCGTAGAATAGATTGACTTGTTCATCTGTAATGGTCAGTTACTCACAGGCTTGGAGTATGGTAGTTGAACGAATTGGCACACGTGGAAGATTTGGCACCTTGCAAGTTGGCAACACATTACCTATTAGACTGATAACAGTTTATTGATAGCCACGAACCCATTGTCGACATCGGCGAAGTATCCATTGTCCTGACACTCAAAGTTCGGCGCAACGCTACTCCTCAGGTCATACCAACCGTCGGCCATATCCCACGCACTTCGCTTCCTCTGAAGACACACCGCAACTGATCTGTCAATTTGTTCCGGCATTGATAGACATATGAAAGTGAAATACCCGAGAGATGTGATGACTGTACGCGAAGATAACGAGCAGACAAGTGATGAAAATCGAGTGAAACTTCATTTTATTGCAAATGAATAACAAACAGAATATTATTACAAAAGGTAAGAAAATTCGATAATATTTTAACAAAACTTAAAAACGATATGAAATGCGGCGAAAATGGGATAACAATAACATTATATATACCGAAATGAAATTTAATTGCATTTTTAGTTATTTCTTATTTTAGTCGCTTCTTGTGTTGAAGCGATGGGAGAGAAGGGAAGGCATGAGACGAGGGATGGGATGGGATGGCAACGGATGACACCGATTGCCGATTGCGGTTATACTCGTTTGCAACTCACGGCTCAACCAAATTATCGGAGCTATTGTTGCATACATTTGGAATGCGATGAATACATCGGATATATTGGAGGCACTACTCGAGACAAACACAACGTTTCTGGCTATTTATGATTAATGAATGATTGGGTTGCGAACCCGTATTCAGACCGTAGCCACGAATAACCTCTCGTTTGTCCGTTTGTTCACTACTTTTGCTATAATCAGTGATGTCTTTGATCGCCAAAAAGGGAAACCAATTATCAAAGCAATGAAAAGCCAATGAAATGATGAAACACTTTGATTGGAAGAGCCGTCGGCCAAACACTGCTCTTATTCTCTCCGGTTATTAACAATAAGTTATTTAATTTGAATGAAAAGCTATTTTTGGTTTAAAACCTAAAAACTTTCATTCAAAAGCTTCTATGCATATCCCGTTCCCTCTCGAGAGGCGATATTTTCATGTTCTCAGAGATCACTTGTCGGGCTGTGGATGGAAGACAATGGCAGACAATAACTGTTAGCACCTCTTCTGACCGACAATCGAGTGAATACCTCTTTGATAGATGACATCAGCGGAACCGTTCTTCGAGACCGGAACAGTCATTATTGTGCTGAGACTGGCGTTGGAGTCATCGCTTTGGCTGTTGTGCAGACCGACGGTCAACGAGTAGATGAGAGCCCCGACGACGGCACCGATATGTGGGGCCACCAGACCTGCCGCCCACCAGTACTGGTGTTCCAGTGGTCTGAACAGTGAATCAGATCATGGGTTAGATAACGGATAATGTCTGGAAAAATAAAACTTTGTTATCGATTGCATACTTGAAAACGTCGAGTCCATAGCCGGCCAGAGCTGTGAAGACCCGGGGCGCCAAATCACGCGCTGTAATGAGATTCGCTATCAATTTAGACCCACTTTTCTCTCGTATCACTACTTTTGTTCTTAATTTTTAACTCAAAATTATTTAAAAATTATTTTCAATTGGATTTAATTTTATGATTTGGATTCGATTGTAACGAACGATGGAGTGATAGATAAGCGATGGACTGATTGTAATTGAATTCCGATAATTCAATCAATGCGAATAACAATAGAGCCAATTGTTCCGCGATTGCTCGCTGACAATACATTGATTCCGTGGATAACGAATCGAGGTGCAATTGATCATGCACCAATTGATCACGACCAAGGCACAATGCCATTTTTCCGATGACTCAGATTCGAAACAATCAAGTGCTGATCGCGACACCGATTGTAAATAACAAGAGCCAAACACTCTATCTATTACTTAACACTCGATTAGCACTCAATCGAGGGTCGACTCAAAGATCCTGACACTTCCTATCTGTCAATTTCGCAACAAATCTGAACACTTTGTACATTGTAGACATACACACTTTGTAGACATCCGCGCAATAATCGCGGTAATCGTGAAATTCTAATTAGGAGATAGACTATCAGTGAAAGCAATTGAACCCTTTCTTAATGACGATCACAAACGTCGGCATCTTTTCTAAAGTCCCGATCGGATACTTGAAGTGTTGTTTCGCAAATAGTGAAGTACACACTCGGGACCGCCACTCGACAGGTCTAATCGAAATGTTAACAAGGCAATTACCCTATCAGATCTTATGAATATGCTCTGCAATGGAGAGGTTCACTGATCGATGCGATTGCGATAATTCGTAAAGAACTTTGCCGACCTAGAAGAATTGGTCCATAATGGACATGATACCATTATGAGCTAGTGGTATTCATTGCCTGTGACTGAGTAATGCAAATATTTTGCTGATTATAAATTTGTAAATTTATAATAGAATTAGTAACTCGAATCATTCCGACTGAGACCGACATTGAGAACGGCTGTTAGTTTGGGCCGAAAAGATCTTGTCCATTATGGACCAATTCTTCTAGGTCGGCAAAGTTCTTTGAGAGCACTTTGAAATTAGCATCAATTAATTAACTTAACTTTAAGTTCATTTAAATGCAATTTTTTCGCTAATCCGTTGACTGAAAATAGCAGACAATAAGTGCAGTTCATTAACCATAAGCGCACGACTCGGGTCTGAGCCCCACATGAACTGCATTCACAATTACTAATGGTATTTAAAACTCGAATAATAAGAAGATTTAACGATAAGCTGAATGAGTGGTCACCGAAACAACGGTCGCCTCAATTGGTTCGAGGCTTACGTTTGTGGGGAATCGGGTCTGCATTGCAGGCTATTAATGGACAGAAAATTAAGTGTTCCGTTCGCTCAATATATTGAGTCCACTGACTAACTGATGGGCCTTTGAATTGCAGGATTCAATTGAGAAATTACTTAATCGAGTCATTCATTTGTTAAGAAAACAATAACTAAATAATTCAATGAATTCCCAAATCGGATGAACACATGTTTGCCAACAATTATTGATTCACTTCTTAGATATGGTTTTGAGTCAAAAACTTTTGACCGATAGCTCCGAAAATGATTTATTGCTCGGAATTGTTTGATTTGTTTGGAAAGAAAATCAATTTAAAAGTTGATTCAAATAACTAATGAACGGAATTACGAATCAGTTATCAGTGAAATGACATGAATTAGATTTTATGGCACAGAAGCGCACGACTTATCGGTCTGACTCTGGATGTGAACTAATTTGTGTGTCGGAGAGGAAGTCTGTCCTCTCATCACCTGATGAACTAGTTATCCAGGCATTCAATAATAAATGATGCGATCGCTTACAAGAATTATGACGACGAATATCATCAAAACAGTCCAATTATCCCTAACAAAGCTAAATATAGCCCAAGTAGATGCGGTGTGACACCTGATTAGCAAGTTCGATTGTGCCAAACATACCCGGATTGAGTGTAGCGCCACAGTTGATGCCATACGAGACGATAATGATGGCGATGACGAGGGCCAGACTGATCGGCTGCAGTGCTCGCGGAGTGTTCAGACCTTTCTCGTCAGTGATGGCCAGGATTGCGATCATGAGTAGAGCGCACGAAAATATCTGGTCTCCCATTACTGTTCCCAAATTCAAGTATGGCTGGGGATAAGTGGCGAAAATGCCGCCGGTCAGCGTCACCTTGTCGAACACCGCGCTCGAGTTCTGCGCCAATTCTTGGATCCGAAGCTCGTATTCATGTATTCCCTGGTTATATATTCCGTAGACAATGGCCGCTCCCAGAAAGCCACCGATGTATTGACCTAACGGTAAAAATAGCGGTTAATTGATGTGATTATTATACAAATGAGAGCTTAAATTGTCTTATATTTAATCGGTTGGGCTGTAACTCGACGCTTATGAAAATTCATCAGGTACAGTATAAATCGGAGTGGAATAATTAATGATCAAATTGACTTAAATGGCTACTTTGTATTCTTACCTGGAATATAATAAAGCGCTTTCTTCCAAGGAAACTTTTTAATGGCACAGAGAGCCACTGTGACCGCCGGGTTCAGGTGTGCACCTGAATTGTTCAAAGGGTATAAATGGAGTGAGACTTGCATTTTGCAATCAGTTGTCTACTGACCGGAGACGGGGATAGCGATGGCGGCGCCGATAAGCACTCCGACGCCGAATCCCAGACCAACGGACAGATCGCTCGAACCCTTCAGCACATTGGAAGCGACTGCACCGCAGCCTAAGGTCTGTCACCGAACGACAAGTTTATCTCGAGTACAGCAAAACATTGACCAATACTTACGACTATAACGAGAGTCCCCAACAGTTCGGCCAAAAATTCTCTGATCGGAGCTTTCATTTCGATGTCCGTGCGATCAATGAAACCAATTCTGAATAAAAGCCGATTTAGTGACAAAAATTCACAAAATCTATAAAAAAGTGGACTATTTATCGACCACTGGTTAGTGCACAAAGTGTTGGATTGCGAGTCAAATGACGTGATTAACCACAATAAGTAATAATTGTTTGTTCGCACGGCTGTCGACCGACTCGTCAATCGAGACAAACAACAAATGAAAACTTTATTCGTTTATATAACAATCAGTGCGAACACAGGTCTTAGATCTCGCTGACGAAAGACAACTATT
This sequence comes from Scheloribates latipes, assembly GCA_034698225.1. NCBI lineage: Eukaryota > Metazoa > Arthropoda > Arachnida > Sarcoptiformes > Scheloribatidae > Scheloribates > Scheloribates pallidulus. The sequence continues at coordinate 3,825 of JAQGBE010001550.1, read as the reverse complement.
AGACTTTGAAAGAAGTATTTGATTTGAATGGCAAAGAATTTGAGTTGACTTGACTCGAGAGCTGAGTTATGTTGCGGTCGATTACAGAATCGCGAGTAAAGCAATGAACGGCTATTGGATTGAGAAATGGTTGCGATTGGAGTCAAATCAGAAGTCAGAAGCCTTTTGGGTGCAGACAAACGCTTTAAACCAGTCTTTTGGCTCTGATTTGTATCGCATTCACTATAAATCGTATTTAGAGTATTTCAGACCCTAATCGATGCAATTTCTTCCGGGCCTCACATCTGATATTATCTTTGCTCTTATTCACTGACGACTAACCTTTCGATCGGTTTAGGGGTTATCACAAGAGCTTCACATAAAAAGTTGTTTAGCACTCAAATTCATTAAAAACTGTTTTGTGACATATTTTCGGCATCGAAGCTCTCTTTATAAGACCGTCGGATGAATTAGCTTATGTCCGAACGGAGGAACCATTGACTCGATCATCCGATTCACCGCCGATTAGATAACGACTATTTTTAGCCAATGCCTACGGATTACAGAGAAGTTTGCATCACTTGTCCGCTCAGAGCGAGCGTCGGCTCCAGAGTTCATCACTAATACACATGTTTTGATTAATTGGCGTCAAATACCTAAATGAATGTTTCGATTCAGAGTAAGCATAAAATATTGCGAACAAAATGTGAAGTTCTGTCAAAACCTCGGCACAATAGCCTCTATCAGGTCCTACACGTGTTGTGAAAGAGCCGGGCGAATGATCACGATTCGAGCCATTCTGGTCTATTGTGCTCATCGGCTCATTTCTTTCACTTCTGTCTATCTCAGACTTCAATGACAATGTCTGCTGAGAAATGTTAAGGTCTAGAGTCTAGTAACTAGACTTAAGACAAAAGATATCTTTTGACGAAACGATAAACGAATCGATGATTTTGTAATTTCGATGGCATGAGTGGCGACACGACTGCCATCGCTGCCCATCACTGCATCAGATTTAGCGAACATTATTTGCAGAACATATCCAATCAATTAAAGAGCGACTAAACCGAGTGTTTTCTCAGGCAATCAATGCATTAATGATTGGCCACACGTCGGCCCTAAACACGAATACTATATTAATTCAATCGAAAACCCATTGACGCGAATCAAAGAATTATGGCTTCGAAGACATAGACAGAGCGGTAAACAAATGAAACGAAGCGATCATTTCGTCCAATGGCTTGACATAGAAAAAGTTGAGTTAAATGTCAAAGTCGTTAAATTTAATTTTGTCTCAACGAGCGATCGATCGGACAATTAGACTGAATTAGAGACCAGTTTCGCGCGATTCGAGTCTCACTGATAGACGAATGAATTGCAAATTAGTTGCTTATCTGAGAAAAGAAATCAGTTTTTCGTTTTTGTTTTGTCTTATAAGTTATCAGTTCAGACAAATTGTGTGAATATTTGTGAAAATATTATTCATAAAAGCGATTCATTTTTTCTTCTCAATTCAGATCTGTTTTCAAACAACGGGTGAATAAAAAACTTCAAAAACAAAAAGAAATGTTTTATTTGATTGCTAAATAAGATTTTCAAATCAGACAACGAATCTATGAATTACTTGACTTTCAAATCACGATTTATGTCATGATTTCGTCGCCATTAATCCAGGAATCGCTTTCAATTAAAACGGATTTCAATCGATAGAAACAATTAATTTTGTGATATTTAAATCAAAGCCAAACAAGGCTTCGATCGAACCAATTATTGCCACTTATTATCAGACGATTACTTAAGAGCTCATCGATAACGACATTGTATTGTCATTAAGATTGCGCACAAAAACTATAACAAACTATCGGTTCCCTTGATTTTGCAACAAACAGACGGAATTTGTCCCTAAATCTAAGCATGCATAATTGCTGGCCAATCACACTGATTGCTCAGCAACACAGATATGAGCATGGTCATTGAGCACGGCCAACTACAATCGCAGTGATTGTGTTCGAGTGAATTAACTCATTCGGTAATCACCTGTTGAAGGCTTTTATATATTCTATGATCTATTATATATATATAATCAAGAGCTGTGGGCTATCAATAGCAGCAATGCAGCATGGTCATTCTAATTATTTCTGGTATGCAAATCAAAGGAAGTAAAACGAGTGTCAATTTGTTGACCCCGTCTCCAGATATACTCCAAATATTGCGTTTCATATAAAGATTGGGATAAATTGTAATTCAAAACCAAGAGTTAAGTGTCTGTCAAATAAATTTTTAATTCATTATATGTTAGATAAGATTTTTAAACAGATTACCAATGATTTGATGAGAAAGTTAACGCTTAAAAGTGTTAATAAGATCGGCATTAAAAACGAGGGACTCTTCACACTTGAGTGCAATCTATTTAATGCCGAAATGAGAATTAAACGTTTTTATTATGTAAAAGTAGACCTGTTATAGAATGTTACTATAACAAGATCAGTTGTGTCAGTGCACAGAATTATAATTAGCCTTTCGTTGACTTTGTTTGGCCACGAAATTCAAATCTAAAGATAAATTTTCATAAGAAAAGAGCGAAATTTAGAAACTATGATTACGAGTGACGAAAATGGTTTTGATTTTCGGTGAATATCCAATTGGTTTTCGGATTCAGATTCGACACAATTTTTATTTATTTTAAGGTCGAGTCAAAGCTCTGCAATACATCTCAATCAGCATTGAATGCATTCAAAGCTAATGTTAGCCAAAAGTGATTATAAAAGTTGATTACAGAACGATAGGAATCCCTAAAGCGATGCCAAAACAATCGTTTGGGTCAACCGTTAGGTTCGCTCCACTGATAAACATATCTCTGACTTGACTTTGGAAGCGGTCTTAAGATTGGCCGAAGTGATCGAAAACAATACCACTCGAGATATGCGGCCCTCAGTCAGAGTCGGACACAAAGAGCCAGTTGTGAGCCGACCGACAGTCGAGTTGAGGTCGAATTGAGGCAATTGTTGGCCTCGATATCGGAGGAAATGGTAATTCGTTTATCGAATTGTGTTTCGCACAAAACGGTAATACAATCTATGGCTCAAAATGGCCATAGAATTGAAATATCACTTCTCAACTGATATTTCCATTCAATCAATTGAAATACGAGACAAATATAAGACTAAAGTAAACGACATTCGTATAAAAGAAAGCGATTTTTGGTCTGATTATTGATCACAATTGAAGTCCAATACCAAGAAGTGATTAATCGATTGATAATTGCGTGCCTTTTGGGTCACATATCGGTTGCGAATAACAATATTTTTCAATTCTCATTCCAAACGTTAGATAATAGAGGCGTTAATAAGTCGGCTAAAAGTGTTCTCTTTTATTAGTCGATTGTATTGTTGGCTATCATTAGAGTGAATAAAGAAATACCAGAATTAATGACAATTCGTTTGCACTTATCTTCTGTTGAAAAGGTGTTTCAAAATTAAGTAATAAAATGCGACCCAAAATGGTATTTGTTTTGTTCAATAAATTCAATAAATCGTTTCAATTATTTCAATCATCAATCACACAGAGATGTCCAGAGAGAGGGTCACACCAGGAGTGGCCAAATAATCGACAGAGAACCTGACCATACAAATGAAATGAATGCCTTCTCATACCGTGGTGTTAGATGACAATATAGTGACAATTCTAGACAAAAGCCCTAATTATAGAAGCATTTGCCATTCGAAAGTTAGCCAGGTTGTTTTATATTATTAATGAACAATTACTATCAATTGTTGAACGACCGACAGAAGGAGTTTGACCTTAAGATAAATTGGTTTGTTTATACAAAATTTTGTCGGATTTGAC
>JAQGBE010001549.1:0-10732 GCA_034698225.1 Scheloribates latipes | reverse complement strand
CCACCATAGTATTTTTTGGAAAATGGTTCACCTCAGATATACCGGCATGCAGCTGCTTGTGAGGGAATACGGTAATATTCGGTCGATTATTGCAATTGTCAATTAGAAGCAGGTCTGGTATGGTATGGGGTATTCCAAAACCTCCCCCTGAGATCGAAAATTGTGAAAATCTGCCTGGAATGAGGTCCGAGATATGCCAAGGGGACACTTTATTACATTTTTCGACGGAAATTACAATTTGTTGACAGCAATGCTTAGTTCCATTGTGTGTAGAAAAAAGAATTTAATTACATATAAACAAAGTCCAAAGCGAACACATTCTTTGAAATTTGTAGTGAAATTTGTGAGTTTGAAATTATTGACCAAAACCGATGCCAACCCACCCCTCATATCGGGCCTCACCAACGAAGAGGGCATCACTTGATGCCAGACATCGCTCTGACGATGAACTTTAGATAAAGTTCGAAAGCATCAGTACTATTACACCTATAGATTGGTGGCAACAGATTGCATATTCTTGGAAAACATTGAGTTTTTCAAAAGTTTAATTCAATCTATGTTTTTATATTTCGAGACAATTGAGAGACTAATTCTCTTGGGCTTAACACTTTCAGATAGGATCAACTGATTTACAGATACGAACATTAAAAAAATCCGACACTTATATGACATAGATTTTTAAATATATGAGCGGCTATCCAATAAACATGCTGTTCGTCATATATTATACAAGTTTTATGCCATTTATAAGTTCTAATTTTAATTTAATAGCATGGTCAATTTTATACGCAAAAATTCTTATTAGGCAAGTGATAAATAAAAAATGACATTTCTTATTTCCAAATAGAATCCATAAAAATTCAAATAATTGAATGTTTTAATGGATAAATTAAACTACCAACTCTAGATAAACTATCAATAAAAACGAATTTATTCCTATTTGCATTTCTGAGCAAGGTGGTTATATATGAAGGTGATTAAATAGAGTAGAATAATTATTTAATATTGCTGAGGTGATAAACGCGAGGTTAATGACAATGAGCTGCACATTAGCCAGACCAACAAGCAACTACCTTGTACCAACAACCATCTACCAACTACACTGCCACACACCACCTTGCTCAGATTACAAATGTCCAATTCATCACTACTGCACTCATATCGCTTCTAACGATCACATTATGTGAATCACATAACGCACAGACATATGCAAAGAGACCACATTAGCGCACAATTGCTGTAAATGTGATGACAACTGTAAATGTTTGCCAACGTTTAGGCCTTTTTATGAGTGAGCGCTCACTTGCGTTAACTGACAATAGGGTTATCAGTAAATGTGTTTAGGGTTGGCTTCGAAGGTGTGTATCGCGTGAGACCACAGTTGAGACCAATTGACAACCGATTGTCTTCTTGACGAACCACTCAATACATTGTTTGTCTGGACAGCGATTGCTCGCACATTCGTTGACCAGAAGTGCTTTGCTAAAGAGTATCCATCGATCGGTGACCACCAAAATGACTAAATTCACGTATCCGGTGGTCAGACGAGACGACACCAAAGAAGTGATTCACGGGATTGAGGTCTGGAAGTGAGCCGATGTTTGATTTACATATTGAGTGTCGTGTGTCGTGTGTTGTCAGGTGAGAGACCCGTACCGATGGCTGGAGGACGCGGACAGTGAGGAGACGAAGCGGTTCGTCGAGTCGCAGAACGCCGTATCCATGCCTTACATCGAGTCCTGTGGGTATCGCAGCCAAATCAAAGAGAGGTCAGTTTCCTCGGCTTCTTACCTCTAACCTGGTGTTGACCAACCGATGTCTTGAAGGCTGACACAGCTGTGGAACTATCCGAGATATGGCTGTCCATTCAAGAAGGGCGACAATTATTTTTATTACATGAATACCGGTCTTCAGAATCAGTCGGTCCTCTATATCTTGGACTCATTGGACGCTAAGCCGCGAGTGTTTCTCGACCCGAATCTGTTGAGCAAAGACGGAACCACTTCTTTGAGCGTCACCTCATATTCAGAGAACGGCCAGTGGTTTGCCTATGGCTTAAGCGATTCGGGCTCTGACTGGGTTCGCATCAAAATTCGTAATGTCAATACAGCCGAAGATTGCGCCGAAGAACTGACCAAGGTCAAGTTCACCTCAATCGCGTGGACCCATGACAACAAAGGCTTCTTCTATGCGGTAATGGGACGAATGGCTAACTTATTGTTGCTATTTGTGACTTATTTGCCGCCATTCAGTACTATCCGGATCACACAGACAAGAGCGATGGCACCGAAACCACAGCCAATACTCATCAGAAGCTGTATTACCACCGAATAAATACCGACCAAAGTGAAGACACTCTTGTGGTTGAGTTCAAAGATCAGCCCAATTGGCGATTGTGAGTCTGTCTGATGACCTTTTTCTGTCAAACCTTTTCTGTCAGGTTTAATAGAGTTTTAAATCAAACAGCGGATCAGTTGTGAGCGATTGTGGCAAATATCTGCACGTCTTCATCCGGGAAAGTTGTCAGAATTGCCTTTGGTATTACGTTCTGCTCGACGGAGTGACAATCGATTCGCCACTCAAACTGAATCCCATTGTCGAGGAATTCAGTGCTGAATACGAATATGTGACCAATGATGACAATGTCTGTTACGTGCGGACCAATAAGAACGCACCCAATTTCAGACTCGTTAAGCTCGACCTCAAGTCGCCGGCGATCACCAATTGGGTCGATTTGATCGGCGAACACGAGAAAGATGTGCTCGACTGGTGTGCGGCGACCAACAAAGACAAGATCGTCGCCTGTTATATGCGAGATGTGGTCAATGTCCTCGAAATCAGGCGACTCTCGGACGGGTCCCTAATCAAGACCCTGGATATTCCTATCGGTTCGATAACTGGGTACTCAGGAAAGCGAAAGCAAAACGAAATATTTTATTATTTCACTTCATTCCTAACGCCGGGTATTATATATCACTACGACTTCAAAGGTGAACCGAAAATTTTCAAAGAAATCAAAGTCGAAGACTTCGATCAAACGCTTTACACCACAAAACAGATATTCTTTGAAAGCAAAGACGGAACCAAAGTTCCGCTCTTTGTCGTTCATCACAAAGACATTGTTCTTAACGGTGATAACGTGTGCCTACTTTATGGTTATGGAGGGTTCAACATAAGCATTCAGCCCTCGTTCAGTGCCCAGAGAGTGCTTCTCATGAAGAACATAAACGGTATCTTCGCGTTGGCCAACATCAGAGGCGGCAGTGAGTACGGCGAGAAATGGCACGATTCGGGCAAACTGTTGAACAAACAGAACGTCTTCGATGACTTCCAATCGGCCGCTCAGTATCTGATCGACAATCAGTTCACAAACCGCGACAAATTGATAATTCAGGGCGGATCTAATGGAGGGCTTCTGGTGGGCGCCGTCGCCAACCAAAGACCGGATCTCTTCGGATGCGTTGTCTGCCACGTCGGGTGAGAATAAATGATTGATTGCGACGACTGTGTTAACAATGGACTGCCACTCAGTGTGATGGATATGTTGCGCTTCCACAAGTTCACCATTGGTCAGGCCTGGTGTTCCGATTACGGCAACCCCGACGAAGAGGAACACTTCAAAAATGTCTTGAAGTAAGCTATCAATTGTCTAAAATTCATGGCATTTAACACTACTGACAGGTACTCCCCTCTGCACAACATTCCCGACGCGTGCGCCCGCTTTCCGGCCACACTTCTGCTGACCGGCGATCACGACGACCGAGTGGTTCCGCTCCATTCACTCAAATTCATTGCCGAACTGCAGCACAAGTTAGGCGAAGCCAACCCCAACACACCTCTTATGATACGGATCGACACTAAGGCCGGTCACGGGGCCGGCAAACCGACTGCCAAACTGGTGAGTCGTTTGACCGCTATTTGACAGTTGTTTGCTAATTGATTGCTAATTGATTGGTTCACTCGAACAGATCGAAGAGCTGACAGACATCTACTGCTTCGTTATAAACGCTCTAAACATCAAATACAACGAGTGATTCAAATTATTTGCGATTTCAATGTTTAACTGATATTTTGCTAATTATTACATTTTATTTAATTATAAATTATAATTGGATTCGTCTGAAAGATCTTGATTTGAGAGATGTCTGCACTGATTAAACAGATTAATCACATCCGAGGCTATCGGTTGGATTGGTTTGTCTGACATTACAGAACAATTGAAATCTCCTCTAATGTCTCGATAGACGCTTACAAATTGTTTATTGGGTCTAACCATATGTTTGGCCATATTTTACATCTTGCGTTGATTTACACAAAATTGTTAGATACGCAAGATTTTGAGCAATTATTGATGAACAACTACATTCGTTAGGCTATCATATTAGCGAAAAAAGAATTAGAAAGAAGAAAGGTAAGTTATTCAACAATTGCTCAAAATCTTGCATATCGTTAACAATTTTGTGTAAATCAACGTAAGATGTAAAATATGGCCAAAACACATGATTAGACCCAATATTTGAATGATAGCGAAAAAGTATTTTTAGATTTGTTTTTGAAATACTTTTATTCAGAATAAATTAATCGACTGATTAATGAGTGAATTCTAATTCATTCCGATTCCGATTCTGAGCTCTCACTCGGAGGCAAATCTGTGTTTCTGTTTTGTGTGAATTGTTCTGAAGTTTCTCTTTCGCGGACCAATTGGTTCTGAGTTTCGACCATATCTTTAGAATCACTGCATTTGACATATCTATCAAACAAATCGCGATTCAAGTCGAGAAAACCCAAACCCCACTTGAATTTACTCAAATAGAGTTCGGCCACGTCTGCAAAGCCGGTGACCATAAGAGTGGATGCGATCGCCTCAACGCACGACAGTTTGGCTGCCATTCCGTAGTTGACGGGATTGGAAGCGATCAGAAACGGCAAAAGTCTTAAGTGATTGCCTTTCATTCGGTGGAAAGGAGTCTCTTCTAACCGATTCCACGAACAGTCGACGACTGCAATGCCGTTCCGCTCGACTATCGCTCTGTCTTCAGGTGACACACATTTGGAGGCCATCGGACTTAAGATGATTCCATTGAATCTCTGGCCTAATCTCAACGTCCGACACATCCCGAGGCGACACAACTTTCTTCCGGTGCATCGCTTGGGGTTACAGTGCTTGAGGTCCCACATCGAGACCACAACAGTCTGCTTGTCGTCGCTCTCCTCTTCTTCGACGTCCTCCTCATCGGAATCGTCAGTCACTTCGTCGGACTGATCGGTCGCTTCATCGCAATCGTCTGCCGCTTCTTCACTGGCTTTAGAACTGTGGACGACTTCACTCCCATCTGTTTCATCCAATTGTTGACATCTTTTATTACCGACTCTTTTGCTCTTATTCTCATAAAATCGTTTACTTTTTCCCATAATTAATCAAAAAACACAATTAATTTGACACAAATTCAAAAGAGAGTTGTTTTTGTTCGAAACCAAAGCTTTTTTAAATTCAGTTTTGATTTGTCTTTTGTGTCAAAGCAAGCATTGAAAACACATTTAAAGAGCAAAACGTAAACAAACGGTTCATCTCTTCAATGAGCTAATGACGTAATGAAAGCGATTTTCATCTGATTTGCGGCACAAATGACGTCAACGAAGGGATGCGTCGCTCGTTGTGTGACATACGGCCAGCGATTTCTGTGGTCGTCGCTGTCGGACGTACTGTTTGTACGACCATTGACTGCCTTACGAGTGAAATGTCGTACAAATAATAATAATAATTATTATTATTGAAAAAACACAAAAAGTGGTGAAAAGTCGTGATTTGGGAACCGATTGAACGCATTGTCGCTCACTATCGGTCAGCCAATCGGTCCAAACATTGAGTCCGATTGCCTTTGAGGACACTATCGGTTGACTCGACCGCCAGTCGACTCAATGTGTGCCACAAATAAGTGAAACATTTTTATCACTTTTTGGGCCAAAACGACAAAAATCGAGAAAAAATTGATTTCTGACTCATTCGGTGTTTTCGGTCGTCGTTTGGATTCTTTTGTCGCTCCGATTGCGATACAAAGGTCTCTGATATTCACTGAACTCACTTCACAGCCGACGCGATGACAATATTACCGAAGAAGAAGCAGACGTCGAATCGCGAGGCCAGCGATGAGTCGGTGGACAGCGAGCGGTCCGTCGCCTCATACGACTCGTTCCCGAACTTTCCGCACGTCTCGCACGTGAACCACAGTAGAGGACATTCTCCGCAGACCAGCAGCCGATGGAATGCCATTACCAACAGAAACGAAGACAAAAGAAGTGCCAACGACTCAGACAATCAGTTGGATTCGGGACCAACTCATTCAAAGCGACGCCTCAGAAGAGATGACAACATTCGGTCGCTTATGAGGAAAACCAAAGCCCTTCCCAATGCCGTCAACCCTGAGATCGTAGTCGACGTCGGCGACCAGTCGGACGGCGCTAAATGTGTGGACACAACCGCTGACGAAGTGGTGAACGACAACTCAACGGAAACCGCTTCCGGTTATAACAGTGGAGACGAATACGAAAGACCGTTAGAAATGGTGAAGTGGACCAAAGAGGAATGGGAGGAGAAGGAGAGACAGTTCGCCAAACGAGTCAAGAAGAAAGGGTTCAACATCAAGCTGATGGGCGAGGATGGCGCCTGTCTGTTCAGGGCCGTCGGTATGTGCTCACTCTACTGAGTCAACCACTTGGTTATCACATCTCAACCACTAATGACTAATCGCTTGCATGTATAGCCGACCAGATATATGGTGACCAGGAAATGCACGCATCGATCAGAAAGCTATGCATGGATTATATGGTGAGTCGAGCGACACATGAGTGGCGACAATAAGTTTCTCATTGATATGATTTAAGGCAAAAAACGCGGACTATTTCTCCCAATACGTGACCGAAGACTTCGAGGCATACGTGGCGCGGAAGCGTTGTGACCACATTCACGGCAATCACATCGAAATGCAAGCGATGAGCGAAATATTCAATCGTCCGATCGAAGTCTATCACTACAGCAGTGAACCGATAAACATATTCCAAGGCTGTCAGAAGACAGACAACGAACCCATTCGTCTCAGTTATCATAAGAACATTCACTACAACTCTATAGTCAACCCCCAGAAGGCGACCATCGGAGTGGGCTTAGGTCTGCCCGCTTTCAAACCGGGTTTCGCCGAGAAGAGTCTGATGGAGAAGGCGTTGCATATATCAGAGCAGCAACAGCTCGAACAGGCGATGCTCGAGGACAAGATCAGAGCCACCGACTGGGAGGCCACCAACGAAGCCATAGAGGAACAAATCGCTCGCGAGTCGTACGTCGAGTGGTTGAAGGAGAATGAGATGCGCTCTCACAAGATGAAGAAGTCGGCCTCAGCCACGACCACCACCACCGCCTCGACCACCACCGGCCAGACCGAGGGCGCCACCAATCGGAGTCCCACTTACGTGAGTCCGCGCTCGAGTCCCAAAGCGTCGAGCAGTGGCACAAACGACAGACACTCGGCTCAGCCCGACCTCGGGCTTATCGAAACGGCCTCTTTTATGCATCAGTTGCCGCCATCAGTGTTCGGTAAGTTGTCTTAAAGTCACTGAAAGTCTTTGATTGTCTCAATGATTGATCTATTCTTATGGCAGGTTTGAAGGATTGGGCCGAAGACGACATATTGGCCAAAGTGTTGGCGCAATCGCAAGAAGAGTACATCCAGTCGTTGAAACGCGAGTCCAAGCCTTCGAACCCCGGATGCAAAACCCCTCCGCCTTCGACCTCAAACACAAACTCTTAGTTTTAACCTTAATTTAAATTTAATGTTTTGTTTATATCATTAAAAACCAATGAAAAGTGTATTCAGTTTTATGTCAGATTTAATTTTTGTTGATATATTTCATTAATAAATATATTAAACTATCATTTAATACACAATTATGTGAATAAATATTTCAATTGATATCCAATAAAACAATATATGACTCATTCGATTGACAAAAACGATATGTCCTCTCATTCAATGTGTTTATGCATTAATACTTTCGCTGTTCTCTCGCTTTTCGACAAATCCAGAGCCAAAGGAGGCGGCGGTGGGAGTGGGGGTGGAGGCGGAGGTGGCCGTAGGGATGGCAGCCCTCCGTCCACTACATCGTTGGCATTGATATCGTGGCAGTGATTGTCTGATCGCTTCGGTTTGGTGTCCAACGAGTGGTTGCTTTGTGTGAACTGATAGCCGAGCCTCGAATAGAAGCCCATTTGATCGGTTGTGGTCAGAGATATCGTTTTGAAGCCCATTTTACTGACAATAGCCTCGGTCTCTGTCATCAAACACTTCCCCAGACCTTTGCCTCTCTCACTCTTCTCGATGACCAGAGACTCGACGAAAGCAGTGGTCGTATCCGTGAACTCCTTTTTGACTCTAATGTGACCTAAAATTCTGTTTTCATTGTTTACGAGTATCAGAGAAATCGGTAGCGAATCGCACGACTTGTGCAGCGAATGAAGTCTTGCGGTCAGACTTCGAGGCCATTCTTCGTTCAGCAGTTGTGCGCAATCATCGATCAGTTGCGGACAGTCGTGGAGTTTGACAATACGTAAAGAGTTAGACATTGACCTCGTTATCACTTGTTATGACTTTTCTCTTATCGAAGATTTGGTTCAGACCTGAAACGAATGCACAAATGATTTCAAAAAATTTTGGCTTTGATTTAAAACATTTAATATATTTCTTATTGATTTCAATTATTTCATGATTTGAGTGAAAAATTAACGAAACCTATAAAAATAATAAAAAGTCAAATCGATTCATAAGAATCCCATTTAAAGGTTGCTCTTTCTGGTGGCGAACTTCTGGAGCGCCTGAAGACACTCATCAGAGGTCCAGCGGTCAGTGATTGTCTGGCACTCCTCTTTGTTGACCTGATGCAACTTATTCTTGAGCTCTTCATTCCGAACCAATGCCTTCGAGAAATACATAGATTTTGGATAACACGTGTTGACCAGTCCTTTGGGGCCAAACACCCAGTCATTGACGTGATTTCGGAATTGAGATGAGGGCACGACTCGCGAGATGAGTCCACAGCCGAGCGCTTCTTTCGCATCCATTTTATGATTGAAGAAAAGCATTTCACTGGCTTTGGAATAACCCATAATATAGGGGAAGGTATATGTGGCGCACGCCTCGGGAGACTGTCCCAGAGAGGAGAACGGAGACTGGAAAGTGGCCGAATCGCTGGCCACCACGCAGTCCATCAGACCCAATGTGGTGACAGCGATGCCAATCGCCGGCCCATTCACGGCACCGATCAGTGGTTTATCGAAGTCTATAAACGCGGCCACAAATTTCTGGAGAATGGTGCTGGAGGCCTCTGCCGCGGCCCTTATGTCACCTTTGAATTGTTTGTAGCCCTGCTCAAAATTTTCTTGGTGTCAAAAAACAATTAGTTCTAAACAAATATTGCATAAATTTGAGACTAACTCAGATCATTGCCGCTGCAAAAGTAGTCGCCATTGGCCTGAATCAGTGCCATTTTGACCGAATCATCTTTGCTGGCATTGTTGAGGGCATTCATCCACTCGTCATACATCTGGACACTAATCGCATTGAACTTCTTGGGTCTGTTCAAAGTGATCACACAAACGCCACTCTTGTTCTCAATTAGTATCTCGGGCTCCGAACCACTGGCATCACTCGAGCCTTGGGCATCGACTCCGGCCTCTTTGAGCAATGTTTTGACAGCGTCGACATACTGGGTCATGGCCTCGGCGCTGGACATCGATCCGAGGCCAGCCCAGGCGCCCCATTTGGCTTTGCCTACGAAATCCAAGGCCGAGGGCTTTGGAGTATTGCACTGACCGACTGTCGACTGCTTGAACAGACCGTACAGTTTGAGTTTGACCTCATTTGATGGCTCTTCGCTCAACTTCTTCAGGTTCTCCTGAGCCGAGCGGAACTCATCTTCCACTCCCGAAGAATATGCAAACGATTGGCTCGTATTTAACATTTTTGGCATAAAATTAGATACTCTTCTAACAGATCTCATCAAAGCAAACATTATTGCAATGTTTTGTATGCACTCAGCGACCGATTCAGTAAAACAACGAAACACTCAATCAATCAATTCAATCAAAACGACTTACACTTCAAGCGGTTTGTCCACTAATTGACTCAAATCACAGATCAGTCAAACTTTGGAATCAAATGTAAACAAAAGTTCGTTTGGCTATCGCTTCAAAATTGTTTATCAAAATTTGTACCAAATTGTACTAAAGTGTACTTAATTGTACTTAATTGTACTTGCTCAACTACTAAATGATCTCAGATTGTACTCAATAGAGTAAAGCTATAGCCGGAGCCGATCGGTGGACAGATGGCGATTCCGAAGAGACGACCAGACAATCAGTTGTTGACAATCGGTGTGAGAGTGAGAGCCAGTGAGGAGTCGAGGGTTGGCTCCAAAGGGCTCCACTCAACGCAACTCACATTCAGTCGACTACTGGTGTCGAGTGACGTAACAGTGGGACAGACTATAGACGGACAGACACTGAGTCTGACTCTGACTCTGACAGTGAATGTTTGCCTTTTAAAGGGATTTCTGCAGACCGCCATAGAGGGGTGCCTACGAAAGGACGCCCTCGAGATTATTTCACTGATCGATAGAGGAGGTCCTCCCGAGAAAATAAGTCCATTATGGCACCCCCACTTTATTTGCCGTTTTCGCGATAGAG
>JAQGBE010001548.1:0-10739 GCA_034698225.1 Scheloribates latipes | reverse complement strand
TTCACTTTCTAATTGTTATCGCGATTACAATAGGAAAATGAGAGAAAAGGTCATCTCATTGTGTGTCTAACACAGTTTCGTTAAGGTCTTTTTCGAGTCTTTAATCTTGAAAAATACCCAGAATTTCATGATTTTCTGGAAAATTGGATTATTTTGTTGAATCGATTCATTCAACTGAATATTCAAATACCGGTATTTCGTCAGCAGAATTGTGAAACTCTTGTCGATCTCAATCGTGTTTACATTATCAATGCTAACATTGTCAGAGTCAATAGCGGCAAATTGATCCAGATTCTAATTGAATTCGCTTCAAATTTCCAGAAAAAAATAAACTGATTTCTCTCTGATCCAAAATTCGGGTCAACAAAAGCGATTGTTTTCGGTCTCAAAACCCGATTTCCCGTTATATTTGAATGTCTGACACATTTGAGGGCCAGAAATGAGTTAGACATCGGACGCCAAAATTGATGTCCAGGTGTAGTGCAACCGGTGCTGACATGTCTTGTGTCTGTCAGTGGAGACCCGTCTCAACCGAGTCAACGATCGCCGACCAATCGGTTTGACTCATAGCAAGAATTCCGTCTAATATTGGGATTATTCTTATGGAACAGATTATTGAAGAGAATTCCAGACGTCTATCAACTTAATTGGTGAGACCACTGGCCTCTAAGCCCTTTGTGATTCGGCTTAGACCGGAGTAATGAGGAAGTGCACCGTACTGGCTGCGTTTTAAAGTGCTCTTGAGCTTGATCAAACAAGCCGAGAGTGACCAATGACAGCTAGTTTAATGATATTCCGGGTTCTGAGCCCACGCTCTGGCACTCCACTGAGAAACCGAAGCAAACAAAAGCAAATATTTGCGATTCCGTGCGCGACAGACGACGGTCGGCATCAGTGGAACGGCACACAAAACCGTTAATACTGTCCGCAAATCAATTAATTAAATAGAAAAACAGTGACAATCATTGAATGCGTCGGACAATTGGCCCCAAAAACCTATGTCTCGATTCCATACACCAAATGAATCCTTATATCGGAAAACGATTTGCTCGATAACTAAATGAGTCGTCATTACCATTGATAATATTGGCCGATATTAATACGACAAATACACACAATTTGCGGGGTTATTGATTTATCCAATGTGTGTCGTCAGTCAACAGAATATTCTTATGCAGAATACGGAATATTCTGCGTTTCCTATGAAACAATAATATTTATTCCAATTATTAACGCCAAACAAATGAATTAATGATTCACTGGAAATGGAAAAATTGTTATTACTTATAAAAGAAACTTGATTAGTTCATAGGGAAAAGTTTATTCGATAAGTTTGCAGATTAATGAATCTAAAATGATTAATCATGTGAGCCAGGTTAATTTCCTTTAATACCTGTCTGTGTGTGACAAAATCCAATTAAACGAATGTCTACTCAAAAGAATTCATATATTAGACAAGAGTTAAATTGAAAAACCAAAAAATGCCATTAATTAACTTGATGAAAAGCCCCTTGGACCATTAATTATCTTCACAGAGACAATAGACCAGAAAAAGCCTGACAAAAAATAGTTGGCACACAATGGGCGCGATAGGAAGACCAGGGGATTAAATCTGAACCATTAGCTTATCAGGTGAACAGCGACTAAGTTATCAAGATAACGCTGGGAATAAAAGAGCGACACTTTTAATAAGCCCGGATCAGTTTGGCCAAGTGGCTGCTCCTACTTCTATCTGGCTATCGTCTAATCTGGTCGTGTCGTCTGAAGACGGCTCAAGACGTCTGCGAAGACACTCTTTTGTCTCCATTAATCTGATCACAAGTTGAGCTCATTTTCCTGTTTATTCGCCGTTGGCTTTAATGTCATTACTGTTCGGCTGTTCGAAACCACCCGTTCCTCCATTGAGAGCCTCCAATCACAGCTCCGGTCCATTCAATCGCTTTCTCATTGTTCGACAGACACGCCATCGAAGCCTTAGATTAATATAGAATTTGCTTTTGTTTTAAAGTGTTATTTGATATTCAGAAGAGAGTTATCGCACACAAAACGGCACTGAAAGTTGAGTCCAAATCGGCTCTTAAATTGTCGATTAGTGTCCAAATGAGTTATCGAGCAAATAATCTTAACTTAATTAATTCGGGCAATAATTTATAAATTATAGCCACACAAGACGTGTGCAATAAATTGATTAATTACGCCGACAGTGTAGAGAATGTACTGGATTTGTGTGTTCTGTGTTGTGTGTATAGCCTCTATTGGTGCCCAAAAGTGGCAAGCTAATGTAGCTAGATGCTAATTTTGTAGCTCGTC
The DNA here is from genome assembly GCA_034698225.1 of Scheloribates latipes. NCBI lineage: Eukaryota > Metazoa > Arthropoda > Arachnida > Sarcoptiformes > Scheloribatidae > Scheloribates > Scheloribates pallidulus. The sequence goes on along the minus strand of JAQGBE010001548.1, from coordinate 8,429 downwards.
TTGTCGTGCGATAATTGGCGTATCGATCGACGCCAAACACGTCTCTCCCGTCCCGTCATTACCGCACAACTGATTAATTATGTTTGTCTTCCAAATGCGAAGAATTTTATTAAACGATTTTTTCCGTCGCATCGATCGTCTAATTGTGTTCTTTCGTGACAGAGGTATTACCCGCTCAGGCAGTCTGTCCTAGGATTGACTGGTCAGCCACCCGTCCGCCCGCTTTGCATAAGGTTTGCCGCCGTTTTATCGCGTTTGCGGACCATTTAACTCAATTCGGAGGCCATTCGGCTGTCATTTGTCTTTTGTTTTCTCCGGCCGTTTGATAGGCCTTTGTGTTCGGTCTACGGCTAAAGACATTTGATTCCAAAGATTCAATCAATTAATGTCTATTCTAATAATAACCTGATTTTGCCCGGAATTCTATGAGAATTGCCCAGAATAACAATCTGACAATGATTAATGTTTAGCCAGGAGACTGATTGCACCTTTCAAACTGTTGTTTTGTTGCCTGGATATCGTATGAATTTTCAAACGAATTTCGCTGGAATTTCATATTTCATCTTTATTTTTAAGCAAATTTCCGGCTTTCAAACAATTCAGACCTCTATTTGTTGCTCGAGCTTTGTTGTCCTGGCCATCCCATAGTCATTTTATCAAGCTGAGAGCCTGGTTGATGCCTGGGGCTATTTATAAGCCGAGTTACTCTGAATTATTCTGTGTAATGGGCTCAATGACAGAATTTGCTGACGTTTGATGCGTTAATCCATTAGCTAGTAAAGTGCGATCGGTGATTACTGTGATTACCTTGCTCACAATGCACTGTTCATTGGCTTCACTGAAACTTTGCGTTTGCTTAACGGATTAGACACAGACATCAAACTGCAGAAGTCATGGCATAACCAACAGAAAAATCAATTCCTATCACAGAATATATACAAAAGAATTTTAATTGAATACAAAAATTCGCTGCAAAAACATTGGGCGAACACAATATGATGGATGAGTTGTGTCGCCCGAAAGACATTATTCAACGCCAGAGACACACAAAAAACTTGTTTGCCTTTTATCACACAAAAAAAATTTTTCGGATAATTATTATCTCTTAATGGGTAACACAAAAAATTAAATGAAAAACTCTTTTCGCTAAAACTTTTAGATTCGTTGAGTTTTAAATGAAAAAAAAATTCTTTGTCCGGATATATAATTAAAACTACGAAATGTGTCGAAAAGTCAGAAATCATGTTATCTTTGATATACAGTAAAACTCTGAATATAAGTCCGGCAATAGTGCAAAGAATATTCTTCAAGAATATGCGGACTAATACTCGGAATTTTATGGTAAGCATAAAAAAGTTTGCATTAGTTTGCATTAAAAACCGCCAAAAAAAGGTAAATTGAATTCAATGATAAAAAAATTAATATAAATCGAAAGTCATTTCAATTTCTACAATACATCTCTTGTATATATCATTATAAACGAGTTTATGGAATATTCTTGGTATCCATTAGTCGGCAAATGTGTCTTACGGTTAGCGAACACACTGAACAGAATAAGAGAGGAAAAATTTGTTTTACGCTTTCGTTTCTTAAACACGAAAATCAAACCAAAAAGAAATGAATGAATTATTTATTTTGTTCTTGACTTGCATTGTTCAGAATTTTAATGCTTGTATACTGAGCCGGATCGAGAGGACACCAAGATCATTATTGACATCCTTATGTGACGTAGAATCTACCAGAATATTCTTGTTAAGTATACAAGAGTCCAATTAAATTCAGAACAGTAGACAATTTGTGAATTGCATGCTAATTGCTTGTTAACTTGACCTTTCACATTTGATAAATTGCCAGTTGATGTGCACAATTGGTGGCCAACTGGTGTCACCTTGCTCATCACTGAATTGACAAGCAAACAGAGAGTGTAAGGCATTGTTTCATTATTTGTTGTTCGATGTGATTGCGAGCCATAAGTCGGTTCGCGATCTCAATAATTGTGAGTTCGGCTCCGAATTCCTTAGTAGGCGTTCCTCTCCTTTGAATTACAATCGAGTCAGTCGTCTGTCGACTCTGTCGGCACCGCATCGCTGCAATCCGAGCACAATCTCTCATTCAGGCCACGGCTCAAACAGTATTGTCTAATAAATGGCAGCAATTATTAGTGAGTTTTTCCAACATTTTTCACTCACATCTGACAAGTTTGAGACGATTCACATCAGACGAGAAAACAAATCATCTCAACCATTATCAGTGGCTTCAGTGTTGGGCAACGGGTGGACAGCCTTTTGGCACCAGTTTGATAGGGAATTACAAACAATTTCAACCGAGATATCAAATGTAAAGATGGTTTCTAGTTATTGAGTTGGTTTAATATTGAAACGAACAAGATAATTCACTAAAATGGCTTGATTAACAAAACTATTGTCCATCACAGTCTGTATTGTGAAATAAAGAATAAGTCAATTACGGAATATTCTGGCAATAAATCTAGATTTCGATTGTTTTAATTTTTCATCGCTCATATAATTGAGTTGCAGTTCACGGGGCAGACTTCCCCCGATTCTAATTGGACAGTAATCTAGTTAGTTGTCGATCGGAAGAGTTTGCTCTCATGAATAGACTACTCACCGACTGTTCAGTGAAGAGCTCAGTCGCCGACAAATCCGGTGTCAATTGATTGCCAGACAATCTTTTGGGACAACTTATTGGCCAACAAAAAGGCCTCGACTTCTGTGTTCGCGATTACGTCAAACAGTTTGGCAACAAAGAAGTTGTCCTGGTAAGACAAAAAGTAAATTTAAACAGGATACTATTGCATAACCATTCAGAATGACCAATAGCGAATTGATAAAAAATAATAAAACCGTTGAAAATTGTGAAGGAAATAGACCAAGAGCACTCATTACTGTCTCAGTAACTTTTGAATGGCTCAAGTTAATTTAAAAATTCTTTCGTAATTTTCAAATCAACTTGAGCCATTCAAAAGTTACTAAGACAGAAATGAGTGCTCTTGGTCTATTTCCTTCAACTGTTTTATTATTTTTTTTATCAACTCGATATTGGTCATTCTGAATGGTTATGCAATAGTATCCTGTTTAAATTTACTTTTTGTCTTACCAGGACAACTCATTTGCAGAAAATTCGTTGAATTGATAGATAAAAAGTAAAAATATAAATACGAAACAAAAGTATTGCAAACATACAGTTGTCACACAATTATCTCGACGTTTTGACGTAATAGCAAGAATCGGCAATGAGCTTGCTAAGTCAAATATTTGTTCCGCTCGAATGGAACCGACGATGACCTGACTCTGGCACTGGATATGCATCACTCGTTCGGTGAGCCGAAGGCCAGAGACCACTACGTGTGTAGTGTTTAGGCGTTAATCCGATATTTACGCCACTGTTTCATCACATGATTGTCTCAACCATGATATCAATTTACTAATTGACGTGCGCTGTCGGCCCTCCCGTACGGCACCCGACATCAACGCCTGTCTCATCCCATGCCAGCGACGCTCATGGCATGGGTTGCGCAATAACCCGGTTGTTTGCATCTCTGTTAACAACAATTACATAATGAGTGTCAGAAGCGATCATTAGCTCCAATGCTGTTGACTAATGAAAACAAAAGTGCATTACTCAATACAGAATCGATTCTGTGTGTGCAGTGCTCGAGGTATTATTTGGCCGCCGGAATTGCCATACAATTTATTCAGTAGCCGGATAAATAATTCAGAGCCGTTCGATGATGATAAGGCACTAGTGTTCTGGAACATTCGTTTCTCGTGGAGGCCTTCCGTCTGTGCCGATAGAGAGAATTGAAATTCAATTCTCTTATGGATTACAATAAAAGTATTTTATATATGCATTCGATAGTGGATTGGAATTTGATTTTTATTGTATTATCGATTGGCTGTGGAGTCGGTGTCCACAACACTCTCGATCTGCCCATAGCTTTGACTGCACTCTTGGGTCTGGGAATTGGATTTCTATCGATAATATAACTCCAATTATTTTATAAGAGCTCTTAATCTCGCCGTTTATATACCAGCTCTTTATTGTTCACTCAATACTCCCTCTTCTGTTGACTACCAGTGAAAGAAAGAGAGAATTTGCACGAAATGAGTGGCGAAATAAAAATTGTCAACAGATTCTGTACGGAATCTGAATTTCAAAAGAGTTTTTCGAATTTACTTTTTTTAATATAATTCACAGAAAAATATATTTTCTTTTATATATTCACCGAAAATAAAATGCTTTTCAATGAGTTAACAGCGAAAAGAAAATCAATTTCTGAAAATCACATTTTCTGTACGAATACACTGCAAAATATATCATTGAAGTGGGTGTCCAATGAACCATGTGATGCATTACCTAGTCTAGCACTGTTAGACTCTAGCAGTGAGCCTGGCTAAATTAAAACAGTTAGCCAAGGGCATTATTGCGCCTCAATTTTCAATTTGTCCGATAATATTTTGATTTCCATTTGAGCCGATTTGCTCTGAGTGTATGCAAACGCCCGGCGAATCTAATTTGCAATAATTAGCAAAACATTGGATCCAAAAATAAAATTTCGATTTCATTATAAAATTATTTTCTCTTTTTGTTTTGTGTTTCAATTCTCTGCCAAATCCGTTAAACAAATAATGAAATACTTGTCCGGACTTTGTGTTTGCGTCGGAATTGAATAATAGCTGCGAACGGAATATAAGTTTTAATAAAACACTCGGTGTTTGTTCTATGGATTAGGCGACAGATCATTGAGCTCAACACTATCTAGCTCATTATCTAGCTCATTTCACTGACAGCTGACACACGACAGGGTCAGTCTGTTCGCCAGATGAAGAGTGGCGACATTCAATTGGCAGCTAATGAATAGCCGCGACTGTCATTAGACTAGTCTTCACAGAATCCGATTCCACACAATATGCTTACGACTGATGAATATCGTGGGTCGAGTGCCATGAATCAACTGTCCAAACACATGATTAGATCTAGTTCATTATCGAATAAGCCGACACAGTTGATCAGCGCATCTGTTGGACAGCGATTGCCAGACATAAACGGACCACAAATTCTATTGATGTCTACTTTTGTCGACAATATTATGATTGAGAACCAGACGGTTCGGATGGAACAGTCGTAGGCGTTGTTCAGGAAGTGATAGAAAACTACTGTTCAATACTCATCGCCACAAATGTCCACCAATTTTCCAATGTTTAAGTAAAAACCAGTCATTAATTACATTCATTAAGACTGAAAATATATATATATATATATTTTTCCGGTAATTAATCGGTTAATGAATTCATAGCCAAAACTCACTGTTTGTATGAGACGTGACTTCACCGGAATTGTCGATAATTTCATACAATTTTTATCGGTTTAACGCAGAGAACAATATATTATGATATATATCCCGATAGAAATTGTTTCCGTAAATGAAATTTTTGAGTATTTTTATGATAATTCTGTTGATAAATGGCCACAAATCCGGGCACTAAATCACATTTTCTGTCCTCAATGGCCAATATTGGAGCAAATCTTGTGATATACTGCCAGCAATATTAGGGTCTCTCCCGCTCTGCCTCTCTTTCCCTACTCATCCCAAACCACTCATCCTTCAGCGGGAAATCAATTTAAGTTAATTTAGAGAAATAATCTCCAAAAATGTGATATTCAGGGGTTGGCCCACAACCCGGAGCTTCACTACAGATGCGGTAAATATTTGGAATCATTGGGCAAATTGTTGGACTATTTATTGGTTAACTATTGTTCGCCAATCTATTGCTGTATTCGGTATCGTATCGCAACTCCAACGCCAATAAAAGGACATTAATTATATTTATTTACTCGAAATACATATAAAAATCTATTTATATTTATTGCCGACTCGAATAGATCCGGTTGTTTAGGCCCACTATACGCCATATGCCTGTCTGTCCGTCCGTTCCGTCTGGCAGTGAATGGATAGACAAAAAACAAAATACAATTTAATTAATAAGAACTTAATTAATGAGATTAAACGTATAATACAATAGGATTTGGAGAGAATAATAACTCGAAATCTTTTCAGTTTCAATAGACCTATCGTCAACTTTTATCTCCAGCCGTAGTCTACAGTTAATCAAAACTAATCTAGCTAATCTAGCCCACTTGTTCTAGCTCACTCAGCTGTTGACTTTTGTTGCACTACTGATACATATATTTTTATCGACAAATAACCAAGAATATACGTCACTATTCTATTTAGCAGGTTCACTGAATAAACTAGAAAATTAGATTTACCTTGGTTGTTTTTGTTCTTGCCCACAATAGGGGCAAACAAATCAGAATTCGCCGGGAAATTGCATCTAGCTAAGTAAACAATCTGCTGTATAATAATATAAATATCCTTTCTTTTCACCGAATTAAATGTCAAAGAAAATCATCAAGTTCATTGTTTCAATCATCACAACTCCAGCGTGAATATTGAAATGACGTTGCTCTACATTTTTGGCCGACAAATCCTTTTTCAGCATCCATTAGCTTTTTAAGCCAAGATAAAGTTCAATAAACATTAGCCAACATCTATGCCGATCACTATTTGCTTAACCCGGAACCAAACAGAGCCGACATTTACTGAGTGTTTGTCCACTACTGCAACGACCACTACCTCTGCCCCTACTGTCCGACCAATTGCTTACACAATAAGCCAAAAAAACGGACGAATCAATAGAAGAAAAATATGTTTTCATTATTTATTTCCGTCAGTCAGTCGTACGCTTCGAGTCGGCCAACAAATTGCAAGAGCAGAACACAGAATCATGCGATTTCTGTCTGCGACGGCCACTGAAGACAAATCTGTTGCCGACGACTCGATAAATATGTTTTAGACTATTCTCTGAAAACTACTTCTCGAGAATCGATTGAATTTATTTTCTTATATTCGAGTTTACATTCAATTCTTGTAATAAAATGTTTTTGTTTTCTCTCTTCTATTTCGCACTCGAAATGTCTTATGACTGGCGAAGACAAACATTGAATTTCGTGTCGTTTCTTGTGTTTGAATATAGCAGTCATTTAATGATAAATATTTAGTCGTCTGATAAATACAGTCAGCAATTGATGACTTATATCCTGGTCTTAATTCAATAGGAAGCGAGCAAATAGTGAGTGTATGGTCTCACGTATGGCCTGGATTAGAATCACCTTAGCATTGGACGCACTGTACACTCTACCAGCATGGTGGCCTGACCTAGCTAGAGCTTCTATTCCGGGCATTCAATTACTTAAACAAATAAATCGGTCCGAAAACCAAACCGTTTCTGTCGACGCAGACCCTAAATATTTATGTGATTTATACCATTTTCATACGATATTTATGCAATAAATAGGATCTAGATACTGTTTGGACCAACTATAACCAAGGCAGACAACCCCCTAATTGAACAAACAAACAGACAAATACTGGGGCTTTGTTTCTATAGGGACAGCACTGGCACTAACACTGGGCTTAACCATTGAATTGCATTTCAATTTCGCACTCATTCGCTATAAATAGAGTGAAAAACACTATTTTTAGACACAAACTCCTGAGTCTAGCGAAACGTATAGAGAAGTAAAAAAAGCGGATGAATTTAACCCTTAGATTGATCTTGATAATTATAGACCCGGAGAACATAGCCAACCCGAAATCGGGTTTCACGTAGTTTGGTTCGGTTCGATTACTAGAACTCTAGAAACCACTTATCTGTTAGGCAAACCCACTACAGATACCCGACATTGAATCGGAGTTCTCGACTTTAAAAATCGGTTGTGACCAGACCATTTGGAATAATCGAATTCTGATCATTTTGTTACTGAACACATATAATCATTTAAACTTTGGTGATTTTTTTGGCATTGACACAATTAATCTAGGAAATATTACTGTGTAAAACAACTCAAACCCGTTATTGCGCCAGCGATTCAATTGAAGAGTTAATTGTTTTATATATGGATCGGTTTCGCCAGTAGTCGTCTGTCCTCTACTCTGCAATGCATTGTCAATAAATCTAATAAAAATTGAATTAATAAATTAAATTAAACGATCGCACAATTTAATCAATGCAAGTTTTATTATTGCAATTTTCAGAATGTATTGCACAACACATTCACTACTATTCCGTTAGTCGATAAAATAAAAGCAATTCCTAATATTAATAATGAATTTTGAGCGATATTCTGTACGTATTGCCGGCTGTAGAGCACAGGTCACGATGTGGTGAGCCGTCCAGTGATTCCTGTGCTCTGCAGTTGAGCTGTTTTATGGGCGCAAACACTCGATTCAAAGAGCAATTCTCGCCATTGAAAGGCTTAGTTCATTCAAGTCATACCATTTCACTCTTCTCTGGTCTCTCTCTCTCTCTCTCTCTCTCTCTCTCTCTCTCTCTCTCTCTCTCTCT
>JAQGBE010001547.1:0-10744 GCA_034698225.1 Scheloribates latipes | reverse complement strand
TTAATTCATATTGTTCTAGTTTAAAGATAAACAATCAACAGCCATATCGAGGGTTACATTTAGGACACAATGGTTACCCGACGTGCCTTTGGTTATCCGACTGAGACTCAGCACAAGTCTGCACTCGTGTGATGACTGCATCGCTCCTACAATGCAATAGAAATGTGGATAGAAATTAGAATTATCTCTCAAATGACTTAATGGCTAATACGCTATCAGCCAAGTCAGACAAGAGGAACGGCCCACCGGTCCTTAGCACGGCTTCGATCAAATCTTGATTTGATGTGTGGCTCAAATGTGAGCAATCATTGTTAGATAGGAGCGAAGGGCAGAACTGCTTCGCTCATTAATAGCGCAATACTTTCTTAATTAGTAATTAACAAATTGCATGTATTTATTAATATAAATGGAGACGAATCGGTGTATTGAGTGATCAGAAGCAGTGCGCCAACAGATTATGTCATTGTTGGCGCAATTGTCTGATTTAACACTTTTTACTGGATTTGTGTTCAATACAAAGACATGCAATCAGTGGAGTGAACGGCTGTGCGCACAGACAACCCAACCGTATCCCAGCGTTTAACTCATATCAAACCATTGTATGGAGAATCAGACAAAATGATGGCATCGCTAGACCAGGACTGTGCCACCACTGGGCCTGGACTGTGCCGGCACTCTGGCAGACATTCGCTGAGACACTGATCATCATCATTGATGCCACTATTAATAACTCAAACTATTAAATAAATTCTAAGTATTATTTTTGAGCAAAATTTTCCCCAAATATTAAATGATTTAAGATTTAAAAAAATGAATTTTAAATAAAAAATAAAAGTTTGAGAGAAATAAATGTTTGGTTACGGCAAATGGTTTGCAATACAGGTTCAGCTAATGGGTAATGGGTTAGCGTGAGAATGATCATTGAGGAAACGCATTATCCGAGTGAACGTATATGGCGTTCCCCTACTTGTGCGGCTGTATTGCGGCCAATACTTCACATTAATCCTGAAATCAACGCTCAGACTAACAATAATTGATTCTATGATTGCATACATAAACAGTGGAAACACTGCGATAAACGGCCATAACGTCAGCTCAAAGACTCTTCGCATTCATTGAAAATAATTTATTGCATTAGAGATACTTTCGCTTTGGGTTTCGTTGTCTTTTGTTTGCCATACCATTCGACTTATTGAGTTGAGTTGAGTTGAGTTGTGCCGAACTGAACTGAGCTGAGCTGAGCTGAGCTTGATTGTTTGCCCGGACACCACTCTTAATCATCAGCAAAATATTCCGATAATTAATTTTGATATTAATGTATTTTATATTAATATTTATACCTAAGAAAGTCATTAAATGTGTTTCACATCACATCCAATATTAAATAGTTTTTGTTTTGTCTCACAAAACTTATATTACTTTATACTTTATATATTAAACTAGAATTTAAAATCAATGTATTTGTAAAATTATTTTAAATTACTTTATTTGCTTGCACTTAATATTAGGCAATCCTGAGATCTAGTTTGTAGGTTCAACATAATATCTGCACATTATGTCCAAGCTATAAGTTGTAACGAAATTAATTGTCAATTGCTATCAACTGATTTGATCACTGATCAACCAATACTAGAACCTAGAAAGTCAACAAAACCTATTAATATGAAACATAGTTCATTAAAGGTAGCAAATAGTTTATTAAAAGTAGCAAGGGTAGAGTAGGGTAGAGTTTAACGACCATTTATGTCAGTTACAAGCAAGATTGACAGAAAGTTGCAAAAAATCATATTAAGCGCTTGCACTCTACAGCTGCCAAAAATATCTATATAAATGACGACTATTTTATTCAAACTTTTTACAATAACAATGAGAATGACATAATTGCCATTATTTATTGAAAGTAATCTTAGACGTTTGTAGAGTGCAAGCGCTCAATATGATTTTTGCAACTTTCTGTCAATCTTGGTTACAAGTATTTGAAAATAAGGTTTAAATAAGGTTTTGATTTGTTGTGAGCACTGAAATGCAAAGCGATGTAATGCAGAGCAGCTATAGACAGACAAACTAGATAAAATAATAGAGTAGTGATAAATGGGACGACTCTATTGATTGTATTGCACGCCAGGTAGACATCAAATTCTCATTTGAATGCATACTAAACGATATTATCGATTACTGATATAAAACATCGCTTTTTGTGTACTTATAAACCGCATAAATGTTTGATACATAAGTTATGTATAGCATTGGCGACAACACAACACATTACACGCCGTCGGGACTGCCATCACATCGAGAGACCAGTTGTGGTGTCGGCAGTCAAAGGCTCTCCGATGGCGAACATAATCGTCAGCCATTCAAACAAACGACCGAATCGTTTGCGATATTCAATAAAACAAATAAATGAATGAATAATGTATTCGACAGTCGTTTGACTCAATTGGTTGCGACTGAACGACGACTGACCGCCGGTTGGCTTGACTTACATGTGAACGCAATTAGGATGTGTTGTGCCGTAACAGAACTCAACTCAACTAGACTGAACTGAACTTGTTGATTGTTGATTTTGCCCAATTTGTTGGTTTTGCTGCCGCGAATCGTTTGCGTCTGTATCTCATTCAACATTTAAATTGTTGAAAATTACATACAATTTGTTTAACAACAATACTCTTTATTCATGTAATAATAGCCCAACAAATGTTTGGTTTGTTTTGTTCGAAAATAAAGAACTTTTAATTTTGAATTATTAATGATCTGATAATAAATTGACTTTTATTTCGAATTCGCATTTAATTCTAATTACAATTTGTCGGATATTTTGAATAAAAGACAAGAATAAGAGTTCTTGTCTTCAGTGGTGTTTACAATAACCAAAATGCAAACCATTTCCACAAAAAATAATAAACTTTTTCTCAAACCTAACGAACAATCAAACAAAAAGTCGAATAAAGTTTTTGTTTGGGATTTTTGTGTTGACTCGAAGTCAAATCAAAAGTTGACTCAAATCAAGAGCCAAGTCTCAGATCCCGTGCGCACCTCTGAGACGAGAATCGGTTTCCAAAACGAGTAAATCTTTTTTGTCTGACTTTAATTTTTTTTGTTTATTTCAAATTAAATGTGAATATAATAACAAGTTATCAAATATAACACGATTTAAATTCATGTTTTGCAAGTATCACAAGAAGTGATCACTCGTTCCAATCGTTTCCGAGCTTTCCTTAGAATATTAAATATTATAACTCAAAGAATGATATGAAAGCATTGGAATGCAATTGAATAACAAATTTGTGGATCGCATGGCCTCTCATGTCATGTCCGACGTGACACTCAATTGGCTCCGAGTGGTCAGTGGCCACCGAACCGAACCAAACCACTCAAAGACAAAGACATTACCAAACATTTGGTTAAACACTTTCCCAAATCAAAGCCGTTCTCAAAGGCATCGCAAACATTGATTTAATTGTTTAATGTTTTTCCTTTCAGTTATCCTTCAAATCAAACAATACTTACCTCTCTCTTCCATTTCACTGATTTCGAAGAAAAACTATTCCATTCTTCACAAACTTGTAGACCAAGATTATTAATAGAAGAATAGAAGTATGTTTAGGGAGAAGTGTGTGGCCGTAACTTATCTACTCGATAATCATTGCGATTTATGGTCCATGCATAATTCTGCCTCCACTCAACTCAATTCCGAGCGACACCACCTGGCTCACTCTCTCACTCTGTCACCCTGGCTTTGTTTTACGGCAGAGGCTCGCTTTGGTCGCCGAATATCTATTCAGCGAACCTCTGTTTTAACTGTTCGCTTACCAAATGGTAATTAACTTTTAAGTAGAAGTTTTAAAAAGTGTTTATCAGATAAATGGTGATTGAAGTTAACTTGGCTCAACTCAACGTTAGCTAAACTGTTGCAAAAATAAAAGGCCACCAATATTTACATCTGTCAAGAATCTCAATTTAGCCCTATTCAAAGTGACACTACTCAACAATTATGCACAGTTTCGAAATTATTATCTTGTCTTAAATGATATATCAATAACCGAGTGATTCATTTCAAGTTAGAGTCTGTGGACAATAGACTTTCAATATAAATTGAAATTAGCTTTTTTGTCGACTAAAAGATTAATTATCAATTAAGCTTGATCAGCGCCAGTTCAACTGAGAATGGTCATTTCTTCCAAGGCTAGCAATCTATATAAATGTTGAGCCAAAGGCAGTTTCGACGTCACCGCTGACCGAATCAGTCGTCTCGAGGTCTCTATAATTGTAATGATAGGTTCGCTGGAATGTGATTCGCATGAAAATCAATGCCAAATGCTTTGAGAACTTCTTAGCCGTTGTGAAATCGATTGATTTTGATTCTGGCTATTTTCAGCGACAGTCCTACTCAGTCACGACATTTTGATTGCAAAGTCCAACATTTTATTTGGTTTTTTGCACATTTTGGTGAACAATGACAACCAGAATGAGCTAAATGTGTTAAACGCTGTTAAATAAGTGGTATTTTAAGGGCTAATCGATTAAATAATAAGCGATTAATTCAATAAAATTCAATGTTTAGCCGATTATCCGATGTTTAAACAATTATACGTTTAATCGTATTATGATTTGAGCGTAATATTAGTCATTAGTTTATAAATATATAATTAAATCAAATAATTGTTGAATAAATGACATCAAACTGTTATCGATATAATTTGTGGTTCAGTAATAGTGTAGACGAAAGTGTAATTTGGAGGTAATAGCAAATGTACCCAAAGATAGACATCTCGCGGCACATCGCGAGCTCACAAACACAGCACAGTCTCACCCTTTTGTTGTCAACTTTCGACCTCATTGTCCACTTTATGGCCAAATTGATGATAAGCAGTGAATATTCACAATAACGCTCAACCAATTGCTGTTTTTGATCAATGATATTCCAAATAACTATCAACTAACCGAACTCAAACTCAATTCTATCTTGATTATTCATTCCAACGAAAGCCCATGCTCACTTCTTTGATTCATGTCTTGTATATGATCTATGGTTTGGGCTAAATATGAGCGACACATCAATTAAGTCGACATTTGAGCTGATCTTAGACTATCTTTGGCCGCACTTTCCATACAATGGTTGAAAATCAGTGAATTTGTGTCCAACCCTTGCAATACACGAACCGACGACTCATTCATAGAATTATGTCATTCATTATTATTTGAGTTCAATTCAAACTTGAATTCATTGCTATCATTACATAATAGCAATGAATGCAGAACTAGTGCTCACACTTCACATCACTTCACAAAACATTGCAAACTCACAAAACGAGTTGAAGTCAAGTACTGACAAAAACTATATTTAAATTCTTTGTAGTAAATAAAAAATTGTTTTATTTTTTCGCACATTTTTTGGCGATATATGAAAAAGAGTCAAAAGAATTGTCAATTTATTCGACTCATCGAACAAATAAATTATAAAATATGAAATGTTTTAATCATAAAATCAATTTTAAATAAATCGATAGCTTTTTATATGAATATAAAGTGATTGTAAGTGAAAAATACATTGAAAAACGTTTTCAAATATAAATAAATGTGAGAAATGTTTGAAAATTCCTCAGTTTTTCTGTTCATTCTTTCGGTCATTTTTTAGAATACGGAAATTGACCAGAAATGACTGCAATAAATGACCTAGATTCTCAATATTTCAATAATAATAAGGCTTATTTTTACACAACTCTACAGAAAAATTCATATTTTAAATAAAAACATTTTATTTGCAAATAAAAAGCGAATTAAAGCGCTTTGATTAGTGCTGGACAATCGAAATTCACACTTTATGAATAATAATTCTCATTTTATGTCTGTCTTTGTTCTCGAAACTCCTAAAAAAGAATGTCTTTTCGCCGAATTTAAATTGAATTTGAAATTTTCATTTAATGTGCAGATGTTTTGGTGGATATTCGCCACCGAAAGGACTGTTTGCCTCAGCAGCGAGTCATCTGAAGTCGAGTTGAGCCGTATTTTAAGTACTATTTTTAAATTCGTCGAATGAGGAGACGGATCAGTGATTTGGAGCCAAAACTGATCACAACTGCAGCTCTATTTGCGGACACAGCAGACACGCAACAGAGATCTGCTTCGGGCCTGACTTCGTATGCAAACCAAGAGTGCAAAAGGAGTGAAGTCTCGAAATAAAATCAAATAATAATAAATACTTGGAAATCAAGTTTTACACGATTTTCTCGTATCTATAGGTTTGAGCCTATATTTAAACTTTTTTCTAATAAACATCAAAAAAATAAATTTCTAGTTTAAACTCTGTGGCCAACACTCCAGAGAAGTCACAACAGTCTGTGAAAAAGGTGAGGGTTTTGATCGATTTGGCGAATACGTGGTCTGAATTGAATGTCGGACCGGTGTTGGGCTGCGATCGTCTGTGGGAGCACTCAGTCCGAGATATAAATGAGTTTGAATGCAATACTCAGTCTGTTAACTAAGACTAAGACTAAGAGCAAGTATTTGAGTTTGCAATAAATGCTAATTCATAATAAATAAGAGCTCTAATGGTTCTAATGGTCGTTTCACTTGCAAGAGGAGGAACGTCGCGACCAGATCTTCAATTTCTATGGATGGTCTTCACCCGGATATGCAGTGCTCTCAGTGCACATCATATATCAACTGTCAGGCAAACCACTCCCGACCCGAGACGTTGCAGAGGAGGGCATTGCATAAACAGCATAAACAAGACTCGAATGCGAAATAAGAAGAGAGAAGAGAAGAGAAGAGAAGGCAAGAGAAGGAAAGAGCAGAGCGAAGAAGGTCTGCATTCGTGTAAACCTTAGTTCTGTTGTCAAAAGAATTTTTCGTATTTCGTGAGTGAGTTGTGCAGGCATTCAACAAAAAAAGATTACACACAAAGAACAAGAAAGAGAGAGAATGAGCATAATATTCAAACTTTTGTTTGGCCCAAAAATTCATGTGAATCGAGAGAATTCCAATTTTGTGCTTAGATTTGAACTTATTTTCGGAACAGACAGAAGCTATACACACATACGATGTGCTGTCCTTTGATGGCACAACCGATCGCTACAACAGTCACAACAGCTCTGCAGTCACGTCAAGAAATGGTGAAGAATTGGGTTTTGTTCGCAAACACTAAATGTTAACTTCTTTTCAAATAAAGTCATACAAAACACACTTTAAATGATTGCAGTGAAACACACAGTGAAACACATTAGCCCTGAGGAGACATTTATGTTTCACACAAATCCGACATTAGATCACAATTATTGGCAGAGATAGAGATGGATATAGAGATGGACTAGCTCAAGTTAATAATGGCCATTGAGCTGATGGTCAAAAGTATTAATGCGTCGGCAAAAGTGATGTCATTTAAACAGCGAAACAACGGCTTAAATAAGACGATACGACTCGTCCGCTCTAATGATGATTGCCTTAGATTGTGATCGATCACAATCACTGAATGGAGCGAACCTGCAATCGATGCTTGTTTGGACCAAAACATCCATTCAGACCATTCACGTTGTAGTGATCTCATTGAGTCTGCTGTATCACGATATCAGCGATAAGTTACTCGACGATAACTTAGCGTCACAACTACCCTAAAGTCTCGGTGACATTTCACCAGATTTTCTACGAGAAAAATCATCTAGATTGTAACAAATATTAGCATTTAGTCATTAAACTAATAATATCTGTCTGGCTCATCCTTATTGTTGCTCTTTATTCTGTGAAGTTTCCAAAATTGCTTGTCATTTATTAGTTTGATTTTGATCAATGATGGCCAAGTTCTGGTGGGGAGAAAGCGAGACAAAATTGCTTACCACGGGATCAGGGGAAGGATCACGTCATCATAAATTTAGGGTATTATCAGACATTTTACGGTATTTTCCGCTAAATCAAGTTAAATTAGGCTTAATTTAGTTGAATTGGCGTTACCATAACTCGTCGGATATAACACATATGTGTTTAAGCCATTTTTAAGATACACCAAATTTAATATTGTTATAACCTGTTAACTCCACATATGTATTAAATCTGGTACTGTATGTGTCATGTCTGATTAGACATTAATTGAGCACAATTAAAAGTGATTATGAATAAATTTTAGCTCAAAAGCTCACGTTTAAATTAATTTTACTGGTTTTGTTTGAATTTTGATTCAGTTTAATTTCGATTTCTTCCATTCAAAGTTTGTTGAATTTCAAACCTAGTTCTTGAGTTTGAGGTCCTTGAGTTTAGTTTAATTTATGTGGGGTAAATTATTAAATCGCACATAAATGACGTTCTCGTCGACACCCCTCATTTTTGGCAACCTATCCCTTCCACATACTTTTTTTTGTCGATGACCGGGTATAGCAGCACGCTCAGATTTGTCCAATACTCATTGACGATATTTACCCCTTTTTGCGTATCTTATATCACTTTATAAAATGACAAAAAGTTAACGGAGAATTTAGTATAAGTATGAACAGAAAGAGTATGAAATTGTGTAAGGGTTTTTTTTAATTGCTAATAGGCCCTAAAAGCTGAAATTGCCCTTTGCTATTTCTTGGACCCTGCCCAGAGGGGAGATTTTCCAAATTTTCGCTTTCAGAGGGGGTTTTGAATCCCCTCTATTAGGCATTTCTGGTATAACACATATGTGTTATGTCCGACGAGTTACGGTAACTAAGAAACTTTAATCAATATTAATTGTGTCTGAACCCAGTTCAAATACAATTTAAATCGAGCTTTTGAAAACGAAATTCAAGTAGAAATGTCCTGACGCTTCGACGAGGTCAACTTGGCGTATGACAAAAACGAGGCAAAGCCACTCGTTATCCCTGGATTATTATTCAAATTAATTTATTCTTTTGAATTTCTCATCTTATTTAATGGTTAGACAAAACAGGTAAACAGAAGTGCAAGAGCGGGAACTTAGTTGTAACTAATTAATAAACCTTGTAATACTACAAATAAAATTGTTGACAATGAGTTGATGTAATATAATTAGTGAAATTGATTAAAACATTGAAAGTTGTTAATTAAAATTGTCACTCGAATTATTGGATTATTGTTGTTCCTTCAAAATGTGATGCTTTGAAAGAATATTGTAAAATACAACACATATAAGGGTATTATTCAAATCATCAAGCTCGAGGACTTATTTAAGTCAAATTTCCAAATAAATCATCATGTGCGATTCTTCTTCCAAGAAAATAAACCCCGAAAAATCTCGAATTAACTACTCTTAGAATAATTACATAACTGCTGCCTAAAAAGATTCGTTCATATTGTGAAATCACAATTAAAGATTGACCACTCGTTAGTGTTGCAGCCCTTAGAGCGCCAAAGAATCTTCAGTTTTTATTAGAATTAGAATAGCATTACTTCCGGACAGTCTATTCTCAAAATCAAATCTCAACGACCAGGTTATATATGATGCCAGAACTCCAACTCTACACAGATATTTAATGCCACCATTTTTGTATCAAAAAGGAAATGAATCGAAATATTATCGAAAATAATAAGCAAGCTGATAAATGATAATTAAAACGCAATTATACCACAATAACGATCGACAAGCAAAATTCACAGCTTTATTGGAATACTATCGCTCTTCGAATTTCAATAAGGATTAGAGGCCTACGGTTGCATAATATAGCCCCAGGTGGATTCGGCAAACCTCGAATGAGCTCTTTCCAAGTTGAATTTGAATTTGAATTGCTAATTTTTTATATACATTATTCCACAGTATTTCGATAGAACTATAGCTAACCATTTGGACTAATGTATTATCAAATAAACCGATTCGAATACTAATTATTAATAAGATTTTGAAATAAAATATAATGGCAATGGATAGGAACAAGATCACTCATTGTAGACTCTACAATGTACACGAGCTTATTATGAATAATATAAGGTTGTGGGATATTTATTGAGTTACCGTGCGGAACCACATAAAGCGCATGCGCTATATGATCGATTTTCAAGTTTCGCCCAAATCGGTATGCGCTGTAATCGATTATTTGCATATATATATGCTTTATCTGATACTACCGTGTTTTTGGATGATTTTTCGCACCCTTTGGCCCTTGTATAATCACCGCACCTCAAGATGAGCTTTCCAATAAAAAAAAATTGTAGAATCCCCGCACTCGTAGATTCCCCGCATCAAAAAATTTTAGAAACTCTAAATACAAAGCACTTTTCAGAGATGGGATTTCGTAGAATACACGCTGGTATCTCGCTTCGGGTGGAAAATTTAAAAAAAAAATTGGCCATACCCCATATTTAGATATACAATTAGGTTATCTAGCCAATAAATATTTGGGAAAGCTTAATCTAGGTGAAATAGGCTAATTTTGTGATTTTTGCTGGCGAAACTCGATGCCCCCTGGTATATCACCCTTAGGATTAGATTTTGGGATAAATAACCCTTCCATACTCTCAATTAGGGTCTGTTTTGAGGGTTTGTTGGGGGTAAAATTACCAAATTCCACCCCTTCACCCATTTTTAGCCTTCCAAAGCCCTCAAAGCAACACGATACCCCCTCTGCCAAGATACCAGGTTCCTCATCCCTGCACTTTTTAGTGTTCAGAGTGTTTCCCGACGAACCCATAGATATGATAGAAGATATGTGTTTCTCATTTGAATCTGGATACGATTGTTTATATGAATAGTGATTCATAAAAATTAAATAACTTTTCAGAAAATTAATTCGTATAATCCCCGCACTCTTAGAATCCC
>JAQGBE010001546.1:0-10750 GCA_034698225.1 Scheloribates latipes | reverse complement strand
TTTACCGAAACCTATCGTGTGATACATCGATGGATAGGTTATATAACCCTCTATCCATATATGGACTTTATTTACATCTGAAAACTCAATTATAAAATCTATGCCCCAAAAACAAAAATTCAAGTCATTTCCACTTTCATTGTTATAAAGTTTATAAGTGATTTGAATAAAAGAATCATGATAATAATTATTATTATTGTCTCCTAGTTAATTTTATTGAATTGAATGAATTGAAACCTATAGCTAAATGATGAACAAAAACAAGAATTCACTTGATTAATATTATTATGACGAACGCCTATGCAGTGTAGGCTTAAAATTCAAAACTGTAATCAATTCTTCAAAATTATTTATTAATTACTCAGTTTCTAGTCTAAAGATTATTAGATTAAGTAGTACAATAAATTTTTACCCGACAAAATCAAACTGACTAGGTGAAAATAGAACTAGAATATAAACTTAGTCTATTCTAATATTATTGTTTAAATAAAAATTTATTTATATATTTCTATTAAATAGATATAAATAGAAATTAACACGACGTAAAAAATAATTACCTGGTTCTTCCGTCGAACACTACCCGACTGAAGCAAGCTGAAACCAGTTTGCATGGTGAAAATGCAAAATGACGAGGTTAGGACGAATGTTGCGTCGTCCCACGAAATCTCCTCGCCATGCACCACTCTGCTCAGCTTGGCCATGGTCACATTGGTTGTGTTCAGATTGAATGTATGGTGCGATGAATGAGCATGGTGATTCGATACTTTACTTGGTTTCATCCTTTACCAAACATTACCCGGAATTGATTTCAATTTTTCATCAATTTTCTGCCCATTTATCGAATAATTTCTATGAATTCCGTAATAATTCGATACAAAAAGTGGAGCAGACGTTACATGAAAAGGGCCGACACTTATATACCTAGCAATGGCTTCGCTTATATTGATCGAACAGGCAAAAGGTCAAACTTAATTCAGCTAGAGCATCAATTATTCACCAGGTATACTAGCTTTTTGTCCGACATTCACCGATCAATCTATTCATTGTTCGAATTTATTTTAGTTGGGAATTCAATCTAGCATTCAAATAAAATTAACTTGATACAATAAATTGATCATGTAACTAATTTAAAGTGTTGTTTCTATCTAGTTCAACTTCTAAAATGAGTCCTTTCGTCGCCGCTCTACCCATAGATTAAACCTCTGTTGGTATTAATTAATAAACTTTTTTCTTATGATTACAGTTTGTAATAAACTTTAACCTTGTCTTAACAGACAGTGTGCCCAAGACCAAGATGAACGACCCGGAAGCAGAGCAGAAGACTCTGTACGACCCGTCTGTGGCCGCACTGGAGGTCACCTCCGACGACGCTACCTGGATATTGACCTCGGCGTTCGTCATATTTACAATGCAGACCGGGTTCGGACTGCTCGAGTCGGGCTGCTGTGCCAAGAAGAACGAGGTCAACATCTTGATGAAGAATGTGGCCGACGTGGTGCTGGGCGGCCTCTTCTACTGGGCGGTCGGCTACGGGCTCCAGTTCGGCAGCCAAGATGGACACACCGGTTGGTACGGCGCCGGCTATTGGTTCCTGGACTCGGCCGACGACCAGATGGGCCCCTCATTTGCCACATTCATATTCCAGTTGTCGTTCTGCACGACCGCCACCACAATCGTGTCCGGGTCTATGGCCGAGCGGACCAATTACAACGCCTACATCTTGTTCTCGTTACTGAACACAATTGTCTACTGTGTGCCCGCGGGCTGGATCTGGCGGGACACCGGTTGGCTGTACGCGATGGGCGCACTCGACTTCGCCGGCTGTGCCTGTGTTCACCTCATCGGTAACTCACTGGCCAGAGCTCTGGCACTTCCTAACCGATTGTCCTGACAGGAGGTGTGTCGGCGTTAGTGGCCGCCTATATGCTGAAGCCGAGGGTCAAACGCTACGAGAAGGGCACCGATCCGTTACCGATGGGCAATCCGGTCAACGCAGTGGTCGGCACATTCGCTCTGTGGTGGGGTTGGCTCGGCTTCAACTGCGGCTCCACTTTCGGCGTATCGCACAACAAATGGCAGTTCGCGAACAGGGCTGCCGTCACGACACTCAACGGCTCGTTCGCCGGCGGACTCATAGCACTGGTCTACTGCTTTGTGACCAATGGTCGGGCAGATGTCAGTCCGATTCTCAATGGGATTCTCGCCGGACTGGTGGCTGTGACGGCCGGCGCCGGCTTCTTCCAGGCCTTCGACTCGTTCATAATCGGAGCGCTCGGATGTGTGGCCAACACTGTGATCGCACCCCTTCTGGACAGACACCGTATCGACGACCCGGTTGGAGCTGTCGCTGTCCACGCGGGCGGCGGTGTTGTGGGCGCACTATGTGTCGGACTCTTCACGACTGACGTCCCGGACATCATTCCTAATGGCGGCCTAACCAGAGGACAGTCCGGTCTGTTCAAAGGCGGTGGTCTCCACCTGCTTGGTGTCCAATGTCTGGCCATAGTGTCGGTGACGCTGTGGAGCGGTATCACCACTTGGATGCTGTTGGCGGCCATCGACAAGATAGTGCCGATCAGAATGTGCATCGAAGAGGAGATATTGGGCGCAGACTTATGGATACATAACGTCAGACACGAAGACTATGACTTCAATGCGATCATCGGTGAAATGAGACGCGAAGGACTGGATCTGTTGCCGCACATCCGGGTGGAGACCAAGAACAACACAGCACTTGACCACAACGTGTTTATTATCAACCGATATCTGCTGAAGAATAAGAGAAGTCATTGGGCGAAGAGATTGATCGACAAGCGGTCTATCGATGGCTACGAGAAGGAGGCGTCCGGTGGCCACAAATTGGATGTCCGGCCGCTTCGGGGCATAAAAAACGCGTGGATTACCACTAAGTCCGAGCTGCAGACCATCAAGAAGTACTGATCCGGGTTCTGATTGCTGGGTACTGGCAATGTGCATGGTATTTTCACTGTAGCCTTAGTTGTAATGTTGAATTTAACCAAGTTTATCCAAGAATAAAAATCAGAATATCAGTCTATTGGAACAATTTTTAGTGCATTTTCCTAATAAAGAGTTAGGTTAAAAGGTTAATAAAGCGTCTAGTTGTGTAAAGGTGTTAGCAAGGTCGTTTTGAATCAAGCAAAAAAAAGTTTGGTCCGCATCCAATTCCTCCCCTAACAATTCCTCCCCTAACAAATCCTCCCTTGAGCTTTTTCGTATTACCAAGATAATTTGTGCCTCAATCTATAGCAAAACAACAAGACGATTCTTAATAATAGCGATTTAGCATAGTTTCGATTTTCAATTATCTTTATAACGTCTGTATATATGTTTGATAGGGGATGAATTGTTAGGGGAGGAATTGTATGGCTACCAAAAAGTTTGTAATGAAAATTCTGTGTATAGTTACAAAAGTGGTCGATAGAGGGCAGAGTCGGCGCGCCATAGCCTGTGAGCGGCGGTGAGTGTGCGCTGAGAGCTCGAGTGGTGTCGTCGACAGAGCAGTCATTTTGAGGCCAACTGTCGATTGGCAGACATTGACAGCGATTTAGTTTTCACCACCGATTTGGCCACTGATTACCGGCGGCCGCACCGACCAGAGCCCGGGCTCGGCATTCGGCTTGCATTTGCAGTACTGACCAAAATAAAGACAATAAACACTCTTTTGTTTAGTTCTTTGCTTTTGTTTTTATATTTTTTTTTGAAATCACTTGTAATCCCAACACAAGAGAGACTCAGCCGTTAGACTAGGCGTCTGTGTCCTGGGAGCTGACCAGAGCCGCACACACAGAGACAACAGTGGACACAACAACAAGACAAATGGTGGGTCGCAGCGGACGTGTGGCCCGCGATCGGGTCCGTCCGGTGACACCGAGACTAATCCACTCGTTACCGCACTTGCAGGCGCCTATCGATCCCAAGCAACTGCTCGAGGCGTTTCAGCCGCTGCTCACCAACAGGGGCGGCATCAGGAACGTGGCCGAAGTACCCAGGATATCCAGGTTAGTGACCAAGTTATGCCATTGTTATGCAATCGCAATATGGCGTCCCATTCAGTGAGTCTCAGCGCTGTGGCTCAGAGTCTGTGCGCTTTGGGATAGCCTTACACACACACACAGCCATAGCCTGTGCAGCACAGGATGGCATGGCTTAGGATAAGGCCATGCAATTGCATGATAACTCTCCAAGAACTTGGATTCCCGACGATGGCCACAGACAGGCGAGGCCTTTAGAATTGGCAGACCGTTAGGACAGCACAGCCTTGGAACTAATGCCTAGAGTTTTAGAGTTTCAGAGTCTGGACCAGAACTTCGGGTGAAACTTCTGGTCTGGAGTCCAGACCCGAAGTTTCACTCATTAGCGGCCAAGAACTTTGCAGACAGCCCTCGGTCTGAAGGCCTCAGTGCTGAGGAACGGGACTCCCGGGCTGTCCGGTCCGGGAGCACCGGATAGGACAGGCTCTGTCACTTAGCCAGGAGATTGCTCTTTGAATTACTAGTTCTAATCCTTTGATTCTTCTCCTACTAGTCTGATGAACAAGTTCTCGAAGAAGTTGGTCTCGAGGTCTATATACTGTCAGATACTGTGCGCAACCGAACCGCCAATACTTGACGCGTAAGTCTCCCGTCTATCGGCACCTTTTCGGGCCACCGCTGACCACTTGTCTCGTACCGCAGGTTCCTTAGCCACGGCGGGTGGTCAACAATCGACGTCTGGGTACAACAGGCCCGCGACAAAGGCAAAGAAGAGAACGACTACGCTCACCTTGCTCAACTATGCGATGTCCTAATTGGACTGCCGATGACATTGGAACGGCTACAGCAACAGGACGTGAAGATTCCGCGCCTCCTCAAGAGGTTCTGCAAGTCCACTGACCTGGCCATGATGAAAGTGGCCGCCAAGTCGAAGAATATCATTGAAAAGTGGACGCAAATAATTGAAAAGTCGTTGCCGGCGGCCGATGACAACCAGAAGAAGGATCGGACGGATAAGAGGACTGAGAAGAAAGACAAAGATAAGGACAAACTAGATAAGGACAAGAAGAAGCATAAAGACAGGGATAAAGATAAGAAGCGATTGAGCTCTGACTCCAGTGATAGCCAATCACTGACCAATAAGAAGAAGACATTCGACGGCGTGTCGGCTGAGATGTATAATAATGATAGCAATCTGTCGGA
Organism: Scheloribates latipes; assembly: GCA_034698225.1. NCBI lineage: Eukaryota > Metazoa > Arthropoda > Arachnida > Sarcoptiformes > Scheloribatidae > Scheloribates > Scheloribates pallidulus. The sequence continues at coordinate 5,555 of JAQGBE010001546.1, read as the reverse complement.
CACTCCCAGCGAGAGTCTGAAGGAGCGGATACCGCGGCCCTCAACGGTCAAAGTCAAGCCTGGAAAGTCCCGTTTGGATGCTCTGGTCACTTCCCAGGTGACATCCAAGCTCATGAAGCGCAAGATAGACGCCTCGGTGGCCGGCAAACCGAAGGACGCGGCCGGCAGTTCGCCCAAACGGTTGGCCGTCGATACGAAGATTGGCGTTCCCTCGACGTCGACGACACCGACCACTTCCAGTGCTGTGTCGTCCACTCCTGTGCCATCTTCGCCACCACCACCACCGCCGCCGCCTCCCGTTCCACAAAAGCCACACATTCTGACGGTATTACTGGTTCTAATGTTCTTGGATTCTGATAATTGTCTTTCGGATAGGAATCGGATATCTTTATGGAAGCGTTGAACGTGTCGTCTGCGCCGAAGGTCGTGAAGAAGCGGCGATTATCGCAAAGTGGTTCACGTGAGACCTCGGGCAGTGGCACGAGTCCAAGAGATGGCTCGTCTTCGGCGGTGAGCACATCATCGGAAGTGTCTATCATTGGAAGTACCAGTCCGAGAGAGGCCACAGTCACTACGACCGCAGACACTACTTCTAGTCCTAAGGAGTCGGCGCCGAAGTTCTCGTTTTATAAGGACATCTCCGACGAGAAGTTCGGTGACAGCAGTGCCGATAGCAATGCCAACGAAGACAGTGAAGTGTCAGATCTGACCACAAGTGAGTTGATGGAGACTAGTAATGGCTCGGCTTCGGGTGCCGGTCCGTCAGCGCCAGTTCTTCCAGAGATATCTGTGATAAGTGAGTCCACGGCGAACCTGAAGTCAATCCTATGTTACGTGAAAAAGGGCTCCAAAAAGAGTGTCAGGTGAGTGACCAGGGCTTCGGCAGTGAGTTCTTTGATGCTAATTGTCTTCTGTCCGACAGATGGCTCGACGACGACAACATCCAAAAGGTTCGCTTCTTCGAGCTCGACGAGACTGAACGGGTTAATGTGAACCGACCGGCCGGTAGCGGCAATATGGGTGACCTCAAACGGTTCGATATGAGACACGAGGCCGAAGTGATGCAAATGGCCAGACGCGCGGCCAATCCGTTCGCCCAATCGGATGACTATCAGTCGCGGACTGAGACCTACAGCCAGTGGCGACTGATTCCTATCGATTACGTGTCTTCGCTCGGAGAGCCGGGCAGAGAGTCTCGGGAACGGGACATACAGTCCGAACGAATGAGGACATCGTTAGAGACGTTCTATCTTAGAGGACAGGTGCCGGACAATCCGGCCGAAGCCGAAGAGGAGTTAGTTGTCGGCCGTCTGGACCCGAAAGTCATACCATTGGACGACATTAATAATCCCAACAATTGTCACGACTATTCGCTAATCGATTTGCCGCCGCCTAAGACCGGCGAAATTCTGCGGCCCGCGCGACCAGTTCCCAGTTGGCCGGGACTTATTGACCCGGCCTTCCAGCCGCCGTTGGCCGGCGTCCCGCCCGTACTGCCGATGCCCGCCGGTCTGCCGCCAATGGCTGCGCAGTTCGGCGGACCTCCTCTTCCAGACGTCTTCATCCAGAACCAGCCGCCAGTGTCCGACCCGTTCAGACGCGGTCCGTTTCCGGCTGCGTCCGCCAGTCCGTCACAGCACTGGTCGGATGGGCCGCCACCGCCGACGGCTAACCACGGCGGCCGACCTCGCGGTCCGCCGTTCCGCAAACAGGACAGAGTGTGCAAACACTGGGCGAAGACAGGGAAGTGTCGGTTCAATGATTGTCGGTTCTTACACGTGCCTAAGCCGTGACCAGAAGCCGGTGGCCGAACGGTGACCACCTCTACAGCCATCAGAGATCATCACTTTTTATTATCAAAAACCACTCATTGTTTCATAAAATTCTTTAAACTCATTAACTGATTGATTAATTTTTAATTTTATTTCGTCATCGCATTTGTGATAAAGACTTAAAAGTTTAAACTTTATATTAATTATTAAAAGTAAACAAATTATATGTAATTTAAATGAATTTTGTGTCGACTCAATGGCGGCCCGAGAATTGTTGGCCAACTGTTTGCCGGACAGAGATTGCAATTGTTTTTTACCGCTAATTGTGACCACTTTTTGGACTAATTATTGATTGATTAGTAGTTTAATCGACGAATAAATTACTAGTTTATTGCTGACCGCAACCGATGTCTTCACTCGATGGCCACTCTTTGGCCACATTCTTCTTCGGCTAAGAAGAAACACTTCGGACAACTATTTGATAGTATAACTAAATGATTATGGCTTTTGTTACAGTTTGTAAAGTTGCTAATTGAACTGACCGGTGGTATAATAGTGAGTTTATCTTGTTTATATTGATTTTTAGATGAGCTTGGACACTACAACCAGGGTTGCCAGGTCATTTGGGCTGCAATTTTTCGAATTTCGCCTGAAACTCCAGCTAAAATAGGCCAATATCACCTGGATTACAAGCCCCCAAAACCTCGCCGGACCTGGACATCTGGCAACCCTGACTACAACTGATTGAATGACCAGAGTGAAATGACTCAGGTCACATTTGTTCCACATCTAGCATCATATTTGTTATCGAGTTAACAAACTGTAAGCCAGTGGTGTCAAACCGAGCACCGTTCGGTGCTGAGTTAATCTGCTGTGCAAACAAACCCTGGTCACAGTCAGGTTTATTCACATACATATGTAATCTGAAACAAAAAAGGGTTTACTTCAATGGTCAGGTATGGATAGGACAGGTGATGGACAGACACATGAATGTCACGATTTAGTGAACGACTCTTTCGGATTATCGTTAAAAGTTTTATCAAATTAATCCTTCCATTTGTTTACTTGACACCACTGACTTTGTCTTTCGTCAAACTTTTCAGTTCTTCAGTTCAGTAATTGGTTGGCGAAGAGATAATTGAGACGTCGATGGAATAATTGGTTCACTTCTTGTGCCAACGCTTTGCTCCAAGAGTTGTGTCGATTGGAACGATTGGAACCGCTTTGTAATGAGAAGACAGTCCTCTCTCTCAGAACAGAACAGAGATTTAATTCCAAGAATCAAAACATTGAAACATTTCGTCTGAATTTCAGTCTGAGATTACTCTTTATGTGATTCATGTCTTCAGTGATCTCCAGAAGCGATGCTCACAATACAAGTCAACGATGTCTTCGACGAACTCAGAGAAGAGAACCAAAGACTCAATCAGATTGTCTCAGATGTCTCGAAGTTGAGACATATTTTAGACAAATTGCGGAACAGTTTGAGTGATGTTATCATTGAATGCAAGTGTGAGCTAAGTGTCAGACAAAGAGACCGCTTGACTGACCTCAGGAGGGATTGCCTGACGATCACCGACCAGTTGTCGGCCGCACTTCAGACCGACCCACAGAAGTCGGACACGACTTATGTCCGCAAACCTATAAATGTGGTCAAAAGAGATGAAATCGTGTCACCGAAGACCAACAAAACATCGCCGAAGAGTATTAAAATAGAAGAAGAATCGGAGGAAGAGTTCGATCCAAATGACTGGTCTGACAACGAGTCGGACGAAGAGTCCGAAGCGGTGGACAAATACCTGACGGCAGACACGGAGTACTCGTTCTCTATTCAGGAGCGACACAATTATAAGTACAGGCGATTGGTCTGCAATTTCACGGACTGTGACTTCCAGTGTCTCAGAGAGCCAAAGATGAAGAAACACATCGGAACCGCTCACCGCAACCGAGACGCGATCAAATGCAAGGACTGTGGCAAGGTGTGCTGGGGCAAGTACCAGATGGGCAACCACATCAAGCAGGACCATCCCGACCAGTTTGACTTCGCCGAACAGAAGTTTATTTGCACTTTTGTCGGCTGTTCGCAGAAGTTCTCGAAGTACTCTCAGGTGGAAAAGCACGGCCTCAGACACACCGGAGAGAAGACATTCATCTGCGCCAAAGATTATCCGGGCTGTGAGTGGACTTTCTTCACCCAGGGCGAGCTGAGGAACCACCAGCTGAATTCGCACATGAAACAGGGCAACTGGCTCTGCGATTGGCCCGGATGTGGCTACCGGTTCAAAACCAGAGGTCACCTCGACTTGCATAAACTCCATAATCACTGCCAATCAGACACCTCGAAGATGGAACTCTTGGAAACAGTGGACGACTCCTTCAACAACAATGTTGAGGACAGAACATATCTCAAATCCGACTATCATTCGCATTACTCAGTGGTTCGCAATCTGACCACAAATAAGATCAAGTCTTTCATCTGTAACTACAGTTACTGTGTCTTCAAGACTCGAGTGAAGAATCTGATCGAAAAGCACGTGACAGACATTCACCTGAAAAAGACGCCTCAAAAGTGCATTGAGTGCTACCAATCGTTTTGGTCGCATCAGTTGGTCGCCAATCACATCAAAGAAAAACATCCGAATCTCTACGACCAGAGCGTCAATATGTTTGTCTGCACTCAGGCCGGGTGTGGCCTCCAATTCGACCGCTTCAGCAAACTTACGCGCCATCGGAACCGTCACTTCGGTGAGAAGACATACGTATGCGCTGATGACTATCCGGGCTGTGACTGGAAGTTCTTCACTTTGGGCGAACTGCGAAACCACCAGACCTGGTCTCATAGGGAAGAGTACCCCTTTCTGTGCGATTGGGAGGGCTGTGGCCGGCGCTTCAAACTGAATCACCTGTTGGTCGAGCACAGACTCTCGGTGCACACCCCCGAGGCAATGCCCTATACGTGCGAATGGCCCGGATGTGACCGCCGGTTCGTGAGGAACACCTCACTCAAGATCCATATGGACTGTCATGTGGGCGACAAACAGTTCTCTTGCGATTGGCCCGAATGCGGTCAGATGTTCCGCAACACGTCTAACCTGAAGGCCCACTACGCCATCCACACCGACGACCGGCGCCACCGCTGCGAATGGCCCGGATGTGAGATGCGGTTCATCACTAAGACATCGCTGAACAGACACAAAATCAGTCACCAGTCGGGTCCCGGACAGTACCACTGCCCGTGGGCTCAATGCGACAAAGTCTTCAAACAGAAGTCGTCACTTCGGGTGCATCTGATGTCGCACTCGGGAGAGAGACCTCACAAATGCCTTGAGTGCGACAAACGGTTCATTCAGAAGAACAAAATGTTGAGACACTTCCGACGGATCCACGAAAAGGAGTTGAATAGAAAGTCCGTCTTTAGGAAGAATGTGGTTTAGAATGTTTAGTTGAATGAGTGGTTTTGCATGACTTGTTTCTACCTTTATTTCGATTACAATTTAATTTATTATAAATAAATTTAAAAATGATTTTATATTCGTTTCGAAGTTTGAGATTATCTTCGAGTTCAACCAAATCGCAGCTCAAATCCAAGAGCGTAACGACATTTGTGACCAGAATTTGTTGATTTGTTTTCACTGCGAAAATGTAAACAAAAATCGATCCCAAGTTTAACTCAATTGGCTGTGAATTAGAATTGGATTTAAAATAGGATTTAAACGACAATTAAATCAAACTATGATTTGTTTAAAAGTTTTGCTGCAATTGAGACCAAATCGGTTGCAATCG
>JAQGBE010001545.1:0-10750 GCA_034698225.1 Scheloribates latipes | reverse complement strand
ATATTAGCGATGGAGAGAAGAGGGCTTCTGATGAGGACTGGGCTGAGGGCTGACGAGTCGGTCCAAGTGGTGGCGAACGGCTTCACCGCCTCTATTGCGCTAATTTGTGTGGGATTTGATGGCAAACAATGGCTTCCAAACGGAATTAATTAAAATCATTTTCTTTTCGTTCGTCTATTTTACAAATGATTTGTTTGAAAGAAAATTTCGAATTCACTTCACCCGACAAAGCCATTTAAAAATCTGAACCGATTTTTCAGTTCCGTATATATAAGGCAAACAGTGATGTCTTTAATGCCAAAGCAAAGTAAGACTTACTGTCGTTCACGACATGACATCACATTTCATAACGTTATTAGTCTTTAAACTCATTTCGTTTTTTATATAATGAATGCAAAGTCTTTGTTGTCTTCACTTCAATCTCGAGTTCAATCAAAATATGAAAATATGAATATCGGTATTGAATATGGGATACAATGGTTATTGAAAAGGAGCGAAACCTGAGCTCCAGTTCCCCATTTGCTTAATTAGATAACCCTTTCCTAAGTGCGAGCATTGACTGGCTTTTGGATGCTTTGCTCGAATCGCGTCAATCGGTTCGCCATTTCTTTCGAAGAATGTGTTCTTCCATTGCATTAGAGAACTGACACAAAATGTTTTGTAATAACAACAAAAAGAAAATACTTTTTATACAATAGTTGTGTTGAAAATGAAAAGCAAGAGAAACAAAAATATGAGCTTTTGCTCGAATATTATTCTCCATCCACAGAATTGAAAACAGTTATTACTCAATTGATAGATTGATCTAAAGGTAGAGCACAGGTACAGATAGAGGTAGACGAAGTGATTCATGCAAAATGCAAAATAGTTTTTGCACTTTTTTGCGACCGATAAGGGAAAGTGTTATCGAAAACGATGTGATTTATGCTTCCATTAGGCGCTGCGATAATTAACCCACAAATATAGACATTGAGAATAAATGAATGAATAGGTGTAACATATGGTGTGCTCCTAATGCCAGTCCCTTTCAAGTGACGGAAACACTTGAGTGAGAGTACAATAAAAAGCGACTTATTTGAGAGGTTGTGTGCAATATAACCGTTAGTCGCAGTCTAGCGCCTAAATTAACATAATATTAACAAATTTTTTCATTACTTTCCCATTGTTTGGCATTAATATAAAAACAAAGGAAAATAATTAAATATTGTTTTAAAGCAATTTTGTCTCATTTCGCGCCTCAATGTGTCCGGTCTTTCCATTCTTATGCTGATCACTCGGATCCGGACTGACATCCGAAGCGACGAAATTAATTTTTTGGTGATGGATAATATGAGCTTGTGCAATTTGGATGACAACATGCTGCTAATTAGCATCTCAATGAACAGGAATACTCTTAAGAAGAGTCAATTTCTCACATAAGCTTTGGTCAACTATAGTCTCGGTCTTTGCAAATGGGAGTCATATATCAGTCGGTTATTTGATTCGATTCTTGAGATTCTTTTTATTATCACTTAATTTCTCTGATTTGTTCGATAATCACTTCGACGCCAATTAATCACAATCTGCTTAAGTCACACGTGTTTTGGCGATTAAGGGTTCGGACAAAACGCTTATTTCAGTCCATAAGACAATCAAACGGTTTATTAGCGAACTGTCGGCACTCGACTCGAGTCAAGTCAAGTCATGGCATCGCTATTAAACAAAATGAGCCAAAACTTAATTAACTCAAACCGTTTGACATTAATGGCAATTAAAGATCGCTTTTTGACAAAAGTTTATTAAACCCTTAAATCATATCAATGTCTGTTAGTTTTGTTTTAATCTAAAAGTATTTCATTCCGTTTGACATCGGATTTAATGCATAAAATATTTTTGATTAGAATACGGATTGAATTTGAAATGTGTTCGCAATTGACGCTAATTATCGTCGAAACTAATAATTTGTGAGCACTTCGAGTGTTATTCGAAGAAAAATTGATTCAAATTATATTTATTTTTTATGATTGATATTCGTTTGAAATTAATGCTCGAAATTATCTCTCGACTCGAGTCAGACGTAAATATGAATATGCAGTGAATTCAGCAATGATTTAGTGATAATAGACGTGAACTGAAATTAACGTCTGATATGAGTGTCAGTAAGTCATCAAAAAACAAAACAAAACCCGAATATAGAGGAAAATGGATCATCAAATGCACAAATTTAGCTAGAAACTCTTACAAAAGTTGCAGATATCACTGACAATTATGATTTATTAGCCAATGCCTGCTGTTTATTTATCTTGCTCCAAAATTATTCATTAATCTAATCTACTTTTGAAACGAGACATAAAGTGAAAAAGGGTTTTGTTTTTTGCTTCGCTTGTCATAAAACTGAAAGCCGACTCAGTTTAAGAACTTTTCGTTTTCTGAATAAATAAACTCTTCGTAGGAGACGAACCACTCTTTGTGGTTGTGCGAGATCGTCGAGATTGGCCCGGGATATACATTTTGTGTCAAAAAACAAGAGACAAAATTCAAATTATTTATTGCTTTCGCTTTTTTGTTTGTTTGACCAAAAAGTCTTCAGAATAAGTGATAAATGTTTTTGGGATTTTCGGGCGTTTCGAATGCAATCGATTTAATTGAATGTAAATTTCGGTTCAGTTCGGGTCTGACTCGAAGTCCGAGACCTAAAATCCGGCACAAAATTGCATTTTATAATTAGGTATTTATATTCATTGCAAATGTAATTTTTATTTTGTTTTATTATTGCCTTTAAAATAAGCGTTTGATTTGTTTTAACCTCTTTTTCTCTAAACCTATTTATCACAAACTCATCTCTAATGCGAGACATTCTAATAGTTATTTTTATGATTCACCGCATTATCTCAATCTATAAATAATTTATTCAAATTTTTATCAATTAATACCCAAATTGTGGTCCAAAATATTGTGAGCTCTCGCTCTGCGAATAAATCAATGCAAGAATTATCGCCAAAATGCCATTAATTAGGCGTTAATTTTAATTTATTTAATGAGAGTGAGTCAGAGAGACAGCATTTGAATGTCCGATAAAATATGGAACTCATTAGACATAAAATGTTTTGAAAGTAAGGCCAGAAAGCGATTACTCGCTCGACACTGAAGCCGACAACCAGTCGGACAGTCGTTAGTCTTCTGGCGAACAATTGATTGTGTGTTCCATCGATCAGAGCTCGCAATCGACGATCCGATCGCTTGATATTCATGAGAGTTTCGTGAGTTTCTAATCACAGCAAAATTGTTTTGTGGGCTAATGTCTGTTGTGGTGTGGGTTCGGCCAAACATTATCTCTTCGATAGTTCTGTTTGTTTGTTCGGACGTTTTGGTTCGTGAGTCGTGATCGCGATATAACGATCGGACGCTCAGCTAAGTTGGCGTTGATATCAAAAACTATTATTATTTCACTCAATGAGGAACTCTTTTCAGTGTTTATTAATATTTAAATTATAACGAATGATGAAAAAGTCAATTCAAAAAACTAATATTCATATATTCAGCCTTTCGTCGCATCTATTCAAATGTGTTTTCCTTTTAAATGACTATTCATATGAATATCGTATTTACTAATTCCAAAACACTTTTATTTAGGAGACAATTAGACGGATCCGTTGGACTGTTGTTCCACTTCTCGCCTAATTTTGCAGACCGTTTTCGGGACTCCATTCAACTTTAAAAGTAAATAAAAGACTTTTTATATAAATCCATTTCATTTTGGTTAATGTGCCGATTGAACAGACGATTGAGTCAGAGCTTGAGATAGAGCCAGGTCTTTGTGGCAGCGATCAGCTCCAAAGTAGTTTAATGGAATCGCTTATTTCAAATTGTTTTAATAATTCGCCGGCTTTTTGAGTAAATAGCAATCGAGCGGTTAATGTCTGACGAGATGAAAATTGTTGATTACTTTGGGCTCACATTCGGAGCTAATAATGTCTGGTCATCACTGGTCTCATGTCGTATAGAGATTTAAGTTTAGATACATTTATGTAACCGACTCTACAATTCTCGTTTCGATCGACCGAAATGAGAGAAAAGTATTTTTTCGTTAAATTATATACGAATTAAACGCTTTGCAGAGTTGCGTAAAAGTTTTTATCGAAGATTTTCAGACAAAATCTGGTAATCCTTTTATACCACTTCTGAAAGCAATTCGGAATCGACTAAACGGTAAAACCGAACCAATTGTTACACTTCTCTAAAGCAAATCCTCTCTTCGGCCCAAATAATACTGTTTTTATTTTGTCCGCTATTTTTGTGCCATTGATTGCAAGTGTTTTATGTGATTGCGACCACTCTTTGGCCCAAAATCTAAATCTAGTGCTCATAACAACTACTTTTGTCACTCACTTCTTGACAGTTCGCCACTCGAACCGAGCGATTAAAACAATTTCGGGAAGTCTTAGGGTTTGCTTCGTTTCGCCCAAACATTTTCAACAATCGGTTTCAATTCAATTTTGACCTAAATTTAAATGTCATTCCGAAGAATCGTTTTGTTTGTCTATTATTTTAATTATGATGATCGCTAAGAAAGACGAATCGCCCGACTCTTCACCACATTCTTCTGAGTCCACCCGTTGGCCAACATTTCACCATTAAATTGATATTTCCATTCAACCCAATCGTTACACAAAATGTTGCAAAACTCTGTTCGCAATCCTCTTCTTTCACATTATTAATTAAAATGAGTATTCATTCGATTAAAGCAAACATAATCTCAGAGATTGTTCTCTAAGTTTGAAAAGAAAAACAAAACCGAATTATCCGCTCAAAACTTATTTGCATTAATTGATGAGATTTCTCAGTCTTTGACTGAATAGGGAGTTCTGATATGCGTCCGAAGGCCTAGCACACTTTCCACTGTATCTTTGGATTCAACTTGCAATTATACAAATGAAATTATCATCAAAACAAGTTCATTCAGTTTGTGAATGAATGTGTTCTGATGAGACACAAATGACTTGATTCATGCCTGTGTTAGAGCCAACAGACAGACGCCTATCTTCTGCAGCCTAAATTCGGACGGATATCAGAACTCCCTATTGAGTTCTGGGCTACGAATGCGATATTTAATAATTGAGTTTTTTCACAGTTAAGACTGTGATCTCCGTATGAATAGAAGTGCTTATAGTTGTATAAAAACGTTATAAATAGACATAAAGAAAGGGATTATTATATTTGTATTCAATGTTTTATTTCATTTGAGAATGTTTTCAGTGTTTTAATACATTAGCGAATGTATGACAGAAAGGGCGAGATTTTCTGCAAACGCACAAAACTTTTTTGTTTTGTTTTCGGCGTCGATTTGAGTGAATTGACTGAATTGGGCTTTGATTGGCACTGAAGCCTATGTCTGAGTCAAACTAAACAAGTTTATTATCGATATCGGTGTCAGCGATTCGCTTCACTACCGATTGATTAACTAAAATATATCACATATTTTAATACATAACAAGAGAACGCTTTTCGGTTCGAAACGACAAATTCGCCGAAAATTCCTTTTCCTATAAATTATTCATCGAATTCAATAAATATTTTATTCCATTTGCTGTTCAACTCTTTCTCTATTGGTTTTGATTATTGCCATTGATTTTATGGCACAGAAATTGATTGATCCATCAAATAGTAAGTCAGAAATTTTGGCCCTGATTTTCATCTCTCCTGAACTTATAAAATCCGATTTCGGTTGTGATTTCATTTAAAATTCAATGCTAGCAAATAAGGTGTGTTTGAGTGGCGGCCATAAAGCAAGCGATGCCTTCAAAGGAGAAGAAGAAAAATCTTTTCTATTCCACAATTAATTAAATTTAAGGTGAGTTTGATTTAAAATTTTTATTCATTAGCTTTGAATGAAGAGAACGCGTAATAATGGCCACGAGTTTCACACCCGTTCGCTAACGACCGAAACAACCAAATGAATGGTTCGGAAAGACTGCTTCAAAGACTAGGATAATAACGAACTGCTATTGACCTCCGGCTTAAGGCCTCAAATTGTCTGAAAATATTTGGCAAAAGACTATTGGCATAGATTTCATTGTCAGAACTCCCGATATCTGGGCGTAAATGCTCTATAAATTGATTCAAAAACAAAAAACAAGTCTAAAGTCATTAGAAATTGTTTTCCTGCATTGGCTATACTTTAATGATTGCCTTATTTTAACATTTATTCGTCTATTATCTCGTTTCCGATGGCATAAAGTTATGTCTGACATGTATGACAGCACTGACAGTCAAATCCTGACATTTGGTTTCGCTGTCATAAGCAGTGAATATCTTCTCTATTCTTCTCTATCTCTCAATTTTTGAATTCGCATAATTGTTATGTTCGCACAGATAGCCGACTGACTGCTGATCCCGAGGAATATGTCGCTTATGATTAAGTCGGCCAATAATTTCTCGATTCTCCGGTCCGTCCAATGACGCCAATGCTCTCCACAGATGTTTCCAAACCATGAATTCCATTGAAACTGTGAGCGAAGATTTGTGGCCAAATGGTTGTGCCGTTTATGATAATTGTCTCGAATCCGGATATTGTTTGGCTCGAGTGGACTCGCGATTCGTGATCCCATGTTAGACCGCATAATATTCACCTCATATTTCAAGTCCGTATCGGCACTGGAATCGCGAATTCACTGCTCTTTTGAATACAGATATGATATGCAATGAAAATAATAGATCGCATCAGAGCTGCGATGTAAGCCATGACTATGTGATGAGCTATCAATCTGAGGCACGGGACCCGTCACACACTGTCAAGCAACAAGGTGAATGTTTCCTGTTTGCAGACTGAAGAAAGCTCACAATCAGAGGCACAATCGGCTGATGATATACGCAATTCTGATCTGATCTTCGTTTGATGTGAGATAAGTCTCCTGTTATTTACGTTCGTTTTCTGTTCCGAAAGGGCTTCTGGAGTTCGGGTTTTCTTTGTAAGACTTTTGTCGAGATATTTGTGGTTTCGGATCAAATTCATATCAATTGCAAAGAATGTCGACTAATATAAGGGAAGAGAAAATTAATTTTGGTTTAAAATTCCGTTTTTATAGACTGTGAATCCATTAGAGCTCAGACTTCGTATAAATTCTTTAATGGACTCAAACTTCCGTCGCATAAAGTATTGCATTAAAGTCTCAGAATAACAGTCTCTCCGAATAAATATTCGATATTTTTGTGATTCTCTCATATATTCCATAATTTTGATTATTCTTTTTTCATTAAGTGAAAAGATTTAGCTCAGACTCAAAGGATTTTCACTCAACTTATTAATAGCCAAAAAGACATTGCCATCGATTGATTTGATTATATTGACGCAAATTCTGTAAATAAATATTGATAAGAAAACCTTATCCAAGAATTGGCTAAATTCTGTGAGAATTGATTACAAGAGTGCAAACCTCTGATCGATTGTTTGTTTTCGGAACCGAAGTGATTAAATGTCATTAAACGAGGGGACTCTCAGACCGAGGACTGAGAGCTCAGTCTAATTGAAAGCCAGGACTCGTGAGTCAGTCCTTCCGTATCCCAAACGCGATGACAAACACTTTTCTTGTGTTGGATCCAAACATTAGTGTCTTTGGAGAGTGAAATACATCCGAAAGAATAGCAAATATTCTTAAAGCACTTTTGAGTCAATAGTTTGACTGCAAAAGCATTTGCATGTCTTCACACATACAATGATAGTCTCCGCCTCTTCTGGTATTCGATTCATATATACCTCGATATTCGCTGCTTTTATTCGCGTCTTTTCCTTTGAGACCTTTTCTCCGCTTCTGCTGACAATACAATGGAGACACTGAAGACACCGAACGCAACACTTCCTATGTATTCACTGATAGCATTCAAATGTTGCCTTCACTCCAACCGAGGATTGGCTTCGGATTGGCGTCGGCTGTGAACCACTGAAGACGACTTACAGACGACTTGTTTGCATACATACCGTCTAATCGATGCCATCCACGGTCTCTCTCTCTCTCTCTCTCTCTCTCTCTCTCTCTCTCTCACTTTAAAATTGTAATCCAATTAAATTAATGACATTAATTGAATTAGTGAATAAAAATAATTTGGGAATCCAATTGGAATCTAATTCAAGTTGAGTTCAATTTGTTCGGAAATACAGACAGAATTAGCAAAACTTTAATTTAATTAAATATTTAGACGACTCGTCAAAAAAAGTAATTTTCAATTTCCCAAAAAGAAAGGAAATAATAAATAAATAAAACAAATCAAAGGCCAGAATCGAATCGAGAGAGAAGTTGTTCCGCAAAATTCATACCCGAAGTGTCACGAAAACAATCGAAGCGGAGATGATTTGAAAATAATTTTCGTCTGAATTGAAAATTTTCGGCAAAACCTTTGGCAAAATGTTCGAGTCGTCGGATACAAAACAAAAGTCGGATTTCGTTTTGCAGTTCAAAGGGCCGAACAATTATGGACTCAAAGAAGTCGTTAATTTCGAGTTAAATATCTCTTTGTATGTAATAATAGAGTCATTTGTAATAATATTTTTATATTTAAATGTCAGTCAATTATATTGATTACACGAGTCAGCCATGAATTGAATCAATTGAATTGAATTCGTTGTAATTTTTCAATCACTTGAAGGCCCGAAGTCTAGACAAGCGGCGCAGACCTCGAGCATAATTGCGGATCATATCAGATCTAATCCATTATTCAATTGTAGAGAATTAAAAACTCAAATAATAAGAATCGAGTTAACAGTTATATGAGATGTAATTTAGTTTTCAATTTGAGTTGCGATAAGTGTTGAGTGAATTCCAAATTTTAGTGTTGCGACCGACGGCTGGACTATAATTAGATAATATTTATCACAATTACAAACGTTTGCGTAGAATTCGATGTTATTTCTCAATTTCGATATAAATAAAACAAATCTTTTGATATTTATTTTCATATTTATTCGCCTTATTATTGCATTTGATTAACATTTTCATTAGATTTGCATACATTTGCGAACGACTTATGCATACATTAAGTCTTAAACAGTGGTCGATGTGAGTGTCGGCCACTGATAGGCCAAGAATTGCACGATTACTGTGCGTCTGGGCTCTGATCTCGAGTTTGGCATCAATTGGCGAAACATCTCTCCGATCGCAAACCAAACGACTGCTTCTTGACTTCCATTAGCGAGCATTTGATTAGTTTTATACAAACTATATATTAAAAGATAATGAACTTTAATGGAAATGGTTTGTAGTATATGGCAGTGAATTAGTGCTGTCAGTGTCGCGCACTGTCCACCATTAGGACCGTTAGGGCCGCCGATCGGCAACTATTCTCGTTTAATTAGGCCTCAACGCCGTCACTGAAGTCCAAATGCACTGCCGATGTCTGTTCGCTGGCATTTTGATCGATCAAATTTGCATACATTGTTGTTATTAGGATATAATCTCGTTTTGTGTTATCATTTCATTTCATATAATTCTGTTTCTCTAAACAAACATTTAAATTATATACACTTTTTTATTCCAATGAGTTTGTGCTTCACTTGTGATCAATAAATTCCGGATCTCTGCTGAACAGATGCGATGCTATTAAAAGTTGACATCAGCTCTATTTAATGATGTGCAAGGTAATTCGCTAATTGGCCAGTTTGGCCAATCCATCACCAATGAAACGTGGCGTCCAATGTTGGCAAATGTAAACCATCAACATTTATCAATGTGACCGATCATCTGATGTGACACTGGAATGACTGCACTCCTGGCGATCGCCTCCTCTTTTAGAGTTCATTGTTTAATCTCGTCTTCTGTTTGAATAATTCGTGTTTCGCTTCTCATCTCCGCTGAGAGGGAAGAGTTATTGGACTCGAGACTCGAGTTATTGAATCAAAAGCGCATTATTATTGTGTCAATAATTGCACTCATGTTTGAAATAATAATCCCCTTTCGAGATGCGGACCAAACGTCCCGGCAATGAAACAATGATTGCATATTGTTTTACGTAAATAATGTGTCGGAAGCGTCGAAACATCTAAAGTCTGTTTGCCTTCAATTTGTATTTCAATTTTTGCTGAACCGAAAAACGAAAATTTGTTTTGCTTTTCGCCGAAAATCTTTTGATCCGGATTTACATAAATAATTTGCTATCGAATCGAATTCCAGACCTTATAATAGAAACTCAAGTGTTGGGGCCATTGATCTACAGATGGATTCTTCCTCTGATGCCAACAGAACTCATTGACCGATAGATATTGTCTTTCTTTTTCAATGTCTTGCGAAACAATACCGTTTCGTATATTACTTTTTCCGATAGAATTGCTCAAAAAATTGTCGACAATATTCATCTCTCATAATAGAGACACGAAATTGAGTTCAATAGCAAAATACGGAACGAAATAGTTATTTGTTTTTGCCCTTTGAATTGACAAATGCATCGAAATTCCCGGGTATTGTACGGATGATGTGATCCGTGAATTGAATCTCAAGTTTCAGTCCAGAAAATTATTCAAAACCGAGTAATGAATTTTCAAATATTCTGCATATTTTAGTCATATTTTCATTACTGCCGAGACTTTGGTACAGAATTATAGTCAATATTTGCATTTTAGAACCGATTAGTCAATAAATCTTAAGCCAAGAGCCAAAAACAGAAGTCCTAAGGAGTTGTGAATCCTAAGTCAGTCATTATATGTCTAAAAGAGTGCCAATTATGCAAAACGTCGCCTCCCATAGAGTTCATCGCTCGGATATAACTTAGACCAGTCATCACCAAG
>JAQGBE010001544.1:0-10752 GCA_034698225.1 Scheloribates latipes | reverse complement strand
AAAAAATCCAGGGGGGGTCCCAGGGGGGGGGGTATCCTCAGAGGGGGGTATCAGGAGGGGGAATTTGCGATACCCCCTCCTGTTACGCACCTATGCACAGACAGAGAACACATGCCCCGGATTATATCATATTTGTTCTATTTTTAGTCTTGAATTGAGCAAGTTGCGCTCAAATGAGAACACTTAGCGACTACGCAATGACCTTACAACCCAAGTTAACAAGCTTATAAGTTTCTAAAAGCGTTTTATTCCTCTGAATACCGCTAAATAAGTAATGCATTCGTGGAATTCATAATTTCATTATTAGAAGCGATGATTAAATAAATTTGAGATTAGGTCATAACCAATATATTCATCGCTCAAATCGTTTGATGTTCTTCTGAAGAAAAGCCACTTTTAGTCTGAATTGTTGTCAAATAATCAAATTTTTCGAGTGAAAGTATTTTTAATTCATTTTGATTTCATTTTTTGATGCAAAAGAACTTTTATATGAAAAGTATTTTCAGTGAATTTTTCATATTATTGGACGAAATAAGAGCAGAAAAGACGATTAGATTTAATGACAGAGACCCACAAAAGACTTTTAACGATATTTTCTGATATATTGAAGCGATTTTCGGCGAGTTTTCCCTAATATTAGTCTGACTTTTAATCACCATTTCTAACGACGAGTCAACAAAACCAACGCAAAGGAATGCAAATTAACTTTTTTCCGCTCATCTTCTCTGACATCGGAAGTTAGTATTAAAAGCCATTATCGCCTGAAAAGTCCAATAAATCTAATGAAACACTTGTTATACATAAAACTAAACTCTAATTAATTGCAGCAAAAAATCGGTCAGAATTTAATCAGAAAACACTTTTGTTATATATAATGAGTTTCGGAACAGACTTTCGGCTCTTTTTTGTTCCAAAAATAATTAAAATCCATTCAAAACTTGTTTTCGGAAAACTGTTTTAAAACATAATGCACTCAAAAATTATGAACTATTTCGTGCAGAAAATGTGACGCAATTCAAGTAATTTTTATGTAAATTCTTTGTTTTATTCATTTCTTTTAAAATAAATTTCAACATCACCGTAGAATGGAGCAGGTATATTGCAGGCATAGCCAATTCCAGCCAGGTTTTCCAAACTTGCCCTCTCAAATAGAAAATTGGGAAAATCCCAGTATGTCATGAGAATGAGGTCAGCAAGATGTAAGCCCTTTGATGGCACTCATTACTACATATTCTGAGCTAAATTTTTCTTAATTAAATTGGATCCAAACTAAATTAGAAAACTTAGGCTATGTTGTCGTCGGTGAGCCGGCGATAGCAGCCGAAGACAGTCATCGAGTGAGTGGCCATTCGATGATTACAGTCTTGGCGTCCGTTCATTGGGTGACTGCTTTGTCGGACACATCGTTCAATGCGGTCGCGAATGTCATTACAAAACATGTTTCGATAGAAATGTTTTAATATTTGATCTGAAAATGCGTTTTCTTTCATATTCTGCAAACAGTTCTGAAAATGAAAAGAAAAATAAAATTATATACAGAGGAATGAAATGTAGTTTTTGTTTGGCTCACTATTGGAGAACAGTTTCACAACATCTGCAACAAAACTGTTTAAATGGCTTCGATCGCAATGGAAATACAGAATAAGAGGGCATTAGTCCACTGAAACGCATCATATAATAGCCATCGCAAACATAATACAAATATTGAGAACCAAATTAATATTTCGATTCTGTTTACAATTGAATACAATATAACACAAAATATGGATTTATGCGTCGGACCAGAGATTCGGACCAAAGATTGCCAGACCTAGAGGTAAGGCATCTCTGAAACCGTTGAATTCTGACCATCATTATTGGGTCAGACCATTAAAAGGTTGCATAAGAACTCAGCAGGATCAGAATGTACAATTCTAAGTAGCTATTATCAAGCAGCGACTGCCAATCGCTACTCACTTTTCTAGACTTTCCAAACCAGATTAAGTAAGCCATGAAAATACAGTGATTTTGCGACAC
Source organism: Scheloribates latipes (assembly GCA_034698225.1). Classification (NCBI taxonomy): domain Eukaryota; kingdom Metazoa; phylum Arthropoda; class Arachnida; order Sarcoptiformes; family Scheloribatidae; genus Scheloribates; species Scheloribates pallidulus. The sequence continues at coordinate 8,736 of JAQGBE010001544.1, read as the reverse complement.
AACAAAACACATCAAATCGGATGACATTTAACGTTTGGTCCGCAAAACGTTTTGCTGTAAACCAGAGATAAAAATTTGATTCAAGTGAGGCCATCGCTGGCCTCGACTATTAACATAGCGTTTTTCACGCGCTCTTCGTTTGTTAGCAATCGCTATAAAATGCGATTCAATTCGAAATTCTCTGTCTTTTTGCTTTCTATCGTTCATTCGTTACGTTTCTAATTCGAATAAACTTTAGTTTTCAACCGTTTTTACCGAATCGTTCGGTAATTCTTCGTACAGAACCGATCTTACGGTTCACAATAATAAATTCTCTTATCTCTGGTGAACAACATTTTCAAAAATAATTTATTCATTTTGTTTATTCAGTCGTTTTCCTATTTTTTCTGCGGACTCACTGTAAACGAGTCAAACAATTTGAGTGACAAAAACGCTTTAAATGCTTAATGACTGCAATTCTGGTCAAAACCTCTTTTATTTTGACGAAATTGACTCGAATTTTGCTCTGATATCAAACTAATGGTCTAATAGTCGACTGGGTTTTAGTCGGTTTAGTCGTTTGGACTTAATTTCACTCGACTTTCGCTTTATGTGCTAATAGTGGGTCCAAATCGCACATAATTCGAGAGACCAGTGGAACAAAACTTTTGATTCACCAACTCTTCTAATAGTTCGCGATTTCGATTGACTCAACAATCGAATTGATATCAAACCGTCAGTTCAAATGAAAATAACTGATTCCTAATATCTTGGAAGCTATTAGAGAATGGCAAAGAAGAAACTAAATCTCAACGAGTACTATAAGGATCTGCCGCCAAACAAGACAGTGTGGGGACTGACCCGCGAGGAGATCGAGACGTGTGCCTATCTCTACCAGACGATGTCGATTATGGTCCTCGTCATCGGCCTCATCGATGTGTTCACTTCGATCCACAGTGAAGGACAGTATCTGCTGCTGCCTATCATCCTATTCATGCTAACTATCATTCCGATCGCCATTGGCTTCTATGGCGTCTGCAAAGAGAACATTTATGCCTTGTATTTGTATCTGGCGTTCAATGTGTTGGCAATCATAGTCTACGCTTTGGCCGTCTATTTGTCGTATTGGCCGATCTGTATGTCTCCTCATCTCATGTCCTGTCCTCTGATCACTGGTCACTCACTTTCTTATCATTTGCCACTTTTCATGTGAAGGCGAAACAGTAATTATGGTAATACTTTGTTTCCAACTGATCATCTCGACACTGCTGGTGGTGATGATGGTCCAGCACAACGAAATATTCAAGAAAGAGTTTGCCGTATCGTCTGAAACCAGCGAGAAATCCGCTGTTCAACTGAAAAGTCAGACCTCGGATACCGTCAATACTGTCAATTGAATCCAATCTCGTTTAGTAGTTATCGCAAGGAATTTATATTAAAAAACTTATTCTTATTCGACTGATTTCTTGAACAGAAATTATTTGAGCAAAATAAAGCTGAACATCAATGAAGACAGTTATTTGAATGACTTTCAATGATCTAATTATGAATTAGATTCTAATTTGGAAACTCAAGATGTAGCTGAAAATCATTTAAGATTACTGTTATATCAACATATCCTTGCTGATACCTTGCTGATGAAAGCTACGTATGAGCTTGGTGGTGTCTGGTTTGAATATAATAAATTAAAATTTATGTTTTGGCAGTTTCAGGCAATTTAATGATCCTTTTTGGACCGTAAAACCTAATATCCATTGAATGTTATCGCGTGAATAGATTCTGATAATTGACAAAAGAAAGCCATAAATCATCGAAATTTTGGAACCGATTGAAAATGGTTTTTATAAAAATACACATTTTTCAGGAATCAGGCAGTGATTGGAATATTGGCCGCAAAACTATAGGTTTAAAAGAAGGCATTGTTTGCGACATTCACTTCACGTCCGACTCTTAAACGCAAGTGTCGGCCAATTATTCAAAGTAATAACCATTTCGTGATTTGCCTATCAGTTGCCTCTAAAATGAGATATACAGACAATTATTTGTGTGTTTGAAGAGTTAAAGCGAGTTATGGTTGTGTTGGCGATCGACCCGAACGCTAACGACGACCAACAGCTGCCGAAGCGGTCTCTGGTCTGCAGCGGAGCGATGCGGACAATGAGTTACTGTTTGGCCGCTAATGAACGATATGCTGATGCCATCAGATCCGACACCACTTGCAGTGCAAACAAACTTCTTATTCATCAATTCAAACTCAATTTAAACTCCAAATGACTTTATAAAGCAATAAATCGCGAATAAATAAATTGCAATGAAGTCGAACACAAGTGAGACCAACCAAAGTGGGATTAGTTGTGCGGACAGAGCGGCCATTCATATGTGCCGACCAGCGGTTCATTAAATATCACACAAACGGCTGAATATATTTCATTTGTTCCGCAATTCTCTCTTCTGGTATTGATTTTCTTTCAATACTTCTTTCGCTGTGCTTATTGTGATTTGCGATTCTGGTAAACAAAACACAGAATTATTTGATAGGAAATTGAAGCCAAAGTCCGCCCACATCTCGAAGACAGTCACTGCCATCGAATATGATTCGGCATTTCATTCAATTCGATCTCATTTAGTATTCTTCAGAGCAATCCTTGTCTCAAACAATTCTACTTTTGGCCAATCTTTACAATATCTGCCGAAAAGTCCGTCATTTTGTATAATTTTTCAACAAATATTGAATTTTTTGTGTTTTGTTTTGTAGAAATCAATTTTGTTTTTGTTTCAAAGTCTTTTAGCCATTCGATTGATTGCATTTTTCTGCTGATAACTGTTGTCATATCGCCAAATACATTCCAACTGTTCCCAGATCTTTGATCAGGGATTCAAATGCGAGTTTTGAGCCCTAACTCAAACTCAAATCCATTTGCAATCGTCTCTCTTCAGAGAATCAGGTTTTTTGCACATTAGATGCAAAACAAGAGAAACTTTTTCTGTTTTTCAGTTAGTTTTCCAATAGATTAGACAATTGTGAGTCAATTTGTTTGATAGAAGATTCGCTCTAAAGTAGTCTAATAGTGCTTATGAAGTGTTCTAATGGTCTCAGGTCTTGAGCCGAATGATTCTGCACGGCTTCGGTGGTTCACAGAGAGACGACGCAATGGTATTTGAGATCAGGTAATGAAATATAAGAATGAGTTTGTGGTCATTAAAAAGGTTTTTCTCCAAATAAATAGAGTGGATCACTAGAAAGAGCAAGAATATTCTGTTTGTTCAACAAGCCTTGACTACAATGAGAAGGATAACAATCGGAATCGTATTTGAAAGCAAGGTTAGCAATTAGAATCCAATTTCATTGGTCTGACAAATGGATTGCTATTCAATCACCGAAACCGAAACCTAAAACCGTTGACTCGAATGATAAAATTAAAGCCAAACCCGAAGAAAAATGAAATAAATTAATGTTTAGTGCATTCGGACATTCGGAGGGAAATGTCATTTCTGGAGATGTGTCACAAAAACAGTCAAAGATATTAAATCCTTAATAACTGATTGTGTAATAACACGTAAAGCGCGGCCAACGCTTCCATATATTGTTTTTTGGATACCAAATACGGCGGAAAATCAATCAAAACGAGACCAATATATGGCCGATCAGTGACTCACTGTTGCCGTTGATTAATGGAAATTCTGGTCGACGTCTATCAGACAAAAATAAATTACATATTAAAGTCAAGCAAAAAGCTTAGAGTCGTTTCGGGAAAACAATCTATTCTATATTTGACTGGTGGAAGCCATTAGACCACAACCTGGAGCACAACATTGCGCACCCGACAGACCAGAGATAGCTTCTCTCGAATTTCAATTATTACTCTTCGCAGACATAGACATAGCCTTTGGTTTTTGAGAATATCTACAGAGATATTGAATTTGAAATTCAAAGTGCACTTCACTGAAGACAAACCTATAGTGCGTTGCCTTCCCGTCCACTAGTGATGTCGAGTGCCGAGTGATCCCATCGGAAAGTGGCGACCAGTGGCGGCCACAAGAGCTCCACTCCGCCGCTGCCGTCACATTTTAACTTGATACTTTCAATATAGATTCTTGGTTATTGAGTTGCATCTAAAAATGACTAGTGTTCGCCTAAATGATAGATTATTTACTGTCGACTCTAAACTTGATATTTGGAGTGTATTACCGGTATTATTCAGATATTTTCCACGACTAGAAAGTCATATGAAATATTCAAAAGCTAATAAAAAAGCATTTATTAGTTTTTTGAAATTTCAAATTCGTATTCCGACTTCACTTATCATTTCAAGTATTGCTGGAAATCACTAAAAATATATTACTTTTGACAGTTTTATTGACAAAAATGATAGATTTCGGTAAACAGCGAATGGAACGAAGTCAGTCTCACTCAAACTAGCCTATCCAAAGTTTAGAGTCTATCTAGATCAGTTCTATATGGCGCCACAATCGGCGCGATCGGCACAATTCGCTTCAATTCAGCTCATTTACAATTACTTTGGGTTCGAAAGACTATTTGGGCGAAGCATTAGATCATTGAAATGAGAAATATTGTTAATCAAAGCGAACAGATTTCCGGCGATAATAATAGAGACAAACGAGCTCTGAATGGACTGTCTTTAGGTCGGGAACGGGTTCTGAACCCCATTTGTCACAATCAGCGCCAATAATGGCCACAAATGACACTCATTGGCAGCGCTGCCGACACAAAGGCCGCAAAACAACTCGGAATTTGTGTTATTCCATGTGTCGGCTCACAAGTGCGGCCCAAATGACAAACATTACTCTTCAGAGTCGGTACTCATTCGGTCTTTGCTTACGATAACAATAAAAGGATTTGTATTTCAAGAGAAAAATGTTTTTCCCTTTGTTTTATATCACAAACCATTAGATTAATAGAAGTATTTTGTAAGATATCCACCGATTCTGTGCTCTCACACACAACAATACAGAATATTCTGTGTTCATATCGAATCGGAATCAATCATAAAACAGATGCGTTCGACACTATTCGGCCGGACGTCCACTACTTTGCCGATTATGACCGACACAGCCCTCCAAAGGCTAAGCTAATGATGACTCGAACTTTTAGAAATATTGTCGACCAAATATTGTTGGAATGATAATCTTCGTCGTTGATGGCGATGCTGATGGTCTCCACAGACATTCCAGTTTATGGTTATCTCGTACAGCATTGGAAATATATTTTGAAACTCAACTGAAATTCTGATAATGTATTGATAATATTGAGTAAGCGATCGGAGAATTGAGACAAACCTCTGGATGTAATGGAAATTGATTTTCGATGAAAAATCGATCACAAATTGAATTCTAGTAATTGTTTTCCTCAATCAAACGATAATTTATTTAAGAGACAATAGATTTTGACATTTAAGTGATTGATAGTTACATTCATTTCTCGTCTTCTGTTTAATCGCTTTTAAATAACGACAAAACGAAACAATTATTTAATAGTTAGGACATAGTGTAATACAACTGATGTCAAGCCGTCTCTTCTAATGGATTATGCATTTTGTTGTTTATATAATTAATAAATAAATGTCTAATCAGTCGCTCACAAGCTTTCAACTTCGAGGCCAATACTTCGGACCATTGGATGAGTTGACAAAAACAAATGATATCTCTGTATAAACATTGAAATCACTATCTTTGAGGTCGTTGTGAATCGGGTTCACTCATTCGAAGACCATTCGTATCGCAAATTAGTTTCAGACAAATATTTGATAACAATTTATGTGACTTTCCATAAGTCATAAGTCAAACACTTCCTTCAATTCACTCAAAATGTCAGCAAATTATTCGCTTCTTTTGACAGCAATCATAGTCTCGGTGGTGGTGTCGGCCGAAGCGCTGGTATGTCCGGACCAGTCGTCGTGCAGAAACGGTAACAGCCATTCGTGTCATTTATGTCATCTGAAAATCTAGCGATTCCTTCCGTTTTAAAGCCTATCGACAAATGCGTTAATATTAAGTGTGAATCCAATTTTTCACAGGAATGACATGTTGTAAGTGGTCTTCGGGTCAATACGGCTGCTGTCCATTAGCCTCGGGTAATATCTAACAACGATTAATTGGCAAATCGCTTATCACTTGCTCGACAGCCCAGTGTTGCGCTGATGGGCTCCACTGCTGTCCCGATGGCACCAAATGCAACGACAAAGAGGGCACTTGTGATCAGATCGAGCTGAAGCCTAAATACGAGATTCTGCCGTTTAATTCTTCGCGAGCGCCGGACAATGTCGTCTGTCCCGGAGGTGAATACCAATGTCCCGATGATAACACTTGCTGTCAGATGAGTGGCGGTGTTTGGGGCTGTTGTCCACTGCCGAACGCCGTGTGCTGTGCCGACAAAATCCATTGTTGTCCCTCTGGCGATACGTGCGGTCCTTCCGGCTGTGCTCAGGTGACGAGAAGTGGGATCAGGACTGGCAGTGGTCGAGTCGGCCAATGAGGAGACGAATCGATCGGCAAAATGTTGGTCGCAAAGGGCGATACGACAGATGTCAATGACATTCGTCATATAATATGAAAATTTTTCCTTTTATAAGCACTGAAATTCTAATACACAAAAAGAGAATATATGCCTACAAAATAAATACATAGTCTTTACTTCTATCAAAAAATTATTCATCCGATTGTTTGCGTGAAGTAATCTTATGTCTGAGAATATTGAGAATAAAATGCATTTCATTTACAGTGAGCGATCGATACAATAAACGGGCTGCTTAAAATTACAAAAAATTTATTATCTTGGTAATTACAGCGAATATTGAAAAACTTTTCATCGTGATTTGAAGAGTATTGTAGTATGAATTCACATGAAAAAAATGGAGACCCTTGTATCAAGATAATGAATTGGCAAGGTGAAAGGTGATATATGATTTATTTATAAATGTGAAATATTTATTGAGCTAGAACTGATTATTGGTTTCATATCCAGCCAGTTGACATTCCCAACATGAAAATATGGCTGAAAATGATATGATCCTATTGTACCTGAAATATATTTATAAGATATCATGATAGAAATTTTATGTAACTTGGCATTATCCATAAATTACGAAATGTTTTGAAATGTATAAATGGCATTCAAGACTAACTTTACTTTGGGCTTATTCATTATAAACTGAAAGTTGTCTGAATCTATTATTCATCAATCGCCCTAGATGTCGAAAACATCCTACATGTGTTTTCTTAAATTTCACCTTGCAAAATCTTCATTTATCAAACTAATCTAGTTTTCATGTTCTGAATCTGTTAAAAGACGTTTATAGATTGTTTTGACATCAAAAAAATTTAGTTTCTATCGAATTGGCCAAGACATTTAAATTCTACTTTGCCAGTTTATTGTATCGATTATGCTCTGTATATTCGAAATGAATTTTTTGTGTATATTTTAAGCTATTTTGAGTGCAGTTTCTTATGACATAACGCCATAAGCATTGTTGCCATTCAATGCATAAGTTTATGACAACGATTGGACTCTTTGTATGACTACAATCAAACTCTTCATATGAATTGTGGAATGAGTTCGGAGAGAGAGAGAGAGAGAGAGAGAGAGAGAGAGAGAGAGAGAGAGAGATCGTCTGATGAGATGCCCATCTGAGGGCTCACTTGAATGTATGACTCGATCAAAGTTGGAATAATTCGATGCAAGGCATAGCTCGAGTCGAATCTCAATCTCGCCATCTCTGCGATGACATAAACTTTTGAAGTTTCTTAAAAGTGATTCGCAATGTCTTTAGAGGAGAGGCTGAGCGACGAAAAGGTTTTTTATTTAACTTAAGTGCTCGTAATGTCAATGGTTTAAAGTAAACGACACTGAAATAGGTTTTGTGCCAAACGAGTGAATATTCAGATAATGGCTCAGACGTTATGATCCGTGAAATACGAACAATGCATAAGAGATCTGAAGAGAATCCATAAAAATTGATTATAAAATTAGTCATTGATTTTATCTCAGATAACATTCAGACGATAAAACACTTTTTGCGAGTCTTCCCGATATTTGAATACCGCATAAAACAAAGCTAAAGATCCGACGCTCTAATGGGTGGTTGGCTTTCGGGCATCGCATCGGATATTACTTTCAAATTGTTTTCGGGATCTCTATATCGACTCCACTCAAGGCCTCGGACTATCATTTCATCGCTAATGAGAAAAAAGGTCGAAACAAAAAAAGCTTTTTGAAGATGAGTTCATTTTTGCTGTAATGGAAAGAGAGGTCAGACCCGACCCGAGATTATGTCCATCTCTTATGGCTTTCTAACTCTAAAAATAACTGCAAACAAATGGATAACGAAAAATAAAATTGTGATTAAATTGCCATAAATATTGGGTTTGGTTCGAGAGTTAACGTCCACTCTCTCGCTGTATATGTCGGTCATAACGGGTGAATGTGTTTCGCCATAAAACGAATCGAATGTCTTTGGCTAATAATAGACGAGTGGCGGCTATCCATTGCTATCCATCGCTACCTCTTCTCCCGCATCACTATATGCTGATAATGGAGGCCATACTCACTCGAGTCGTTCGTATTTGCAATTCATAGCATTTTAATCAAATTTATTCATTCGTAGCCAAGAATAGACACGAATGAATGGAAATGGAAAAATACTTTTCAATGAACTCTCTCTCTCTCTCTCTGCGGACTGCATGTCATAATGGATTGCGATTTGCAGACTAATATCAAAAGAATTTTCACGAATCAAAATA
>JAQGBE010001543.1:0-10757 GCA_034698225.1 Scheloribates latipes | reverse complement strand
TGTACTTGCTACATCTAATGCTAATGGCATCACAACACTGCACACTCACTACACCGTTCACTACACTCCTCTCCTCTCCTCTCTTCTGCTCTCATCCCTTGGTTTGCTTCCTCTGTTCTGTTCCTCTCTTCGGTGCTTTGGATGCTTTGGATGCTGACTAGCGATGGCAACCCTTCTGCACATCATTACAGTCGGGCCTAAGTGTTGCTAAACAGCTGACGTCAGTTATAAAGCTTATCCAATAACCTATTAATGGTTAGCGTTTGCACTGACTTACAAATAGTCATTAGAGCCGACATCGTGTGAATCCTAAGCAACTAATTTGGGCCAAACATTCAGTTTTAAGCATAATCTGCGACTTATCTTATTTTATGTATCGCTCAAATCATTTTCAAACGCACCCTATTATTCAATATTATTCAACGACCAGATAAGCACTGCTTTGAATGCCTCGTCGAGTGTGCAGACAATAGTCAGTCCCTCAGATGGACAAGTCGTGAGCCGTCAGTCGTGAGGCACGGGATTCCCAAAAGAAGTCATTCGCCAAGAATTCAAGAATACTTTAAATTGAAATTTCAATCGATTGAAACTCATTTTTAAATATGTAGTCAATTGAAAGCCGACTGAAAAAAGTGTGAGCCGTAGAGTGAAGTGAAAAAAGTTGAGGAATAGTTCGTACAGTTATGTGAGAGCGAGTGTGAGTCCCAACCATTCGTTTGGTTTTGTCTCGATTTCTTTCTCTGCGATTTTTACGGACCATCAACTTTAATGAACTAAAATTCATTAGAATGGAGAGACCGAGGAGAGAGAGAGAGAGAGAGAGAGAGAGAGAGAGAGAGAGAGAGAGAGAGAGAGAGAGAGAGAGAGAACGGGTGAGTTTGATAGGGATTAGTGAGTATGTGTTCGCTCTCCTTCTCGTCCGGAATTTGTTTTTCAGATGAATGAATTTTTTAAGCATAAAAAACAAAGTCTTTTTATATTTTATACGAATTTCAGAGTCGGAGCACTGGAATAGTGAAATAGCCGACACTGCGATCCCGGCGTCAACTGAGGGGCGAAATCGTGGATTCAGTGATAAATTCGGATTTAAAACACATCGTCAGTCATCAGTCACCACTCGCTCCGGACCTAACGCTAAGCCAAGCCTTGCATCCAATGCGCTCAAGCACAATCAATCGCACGATCGCTACAACTTTGTCACTAAGGGCTCGCCGTTTGACTCAAACCATATTTCATCGATTGTGACCACAATTTTAAATCCATTAAATAATATTTTAATAATCTATGGCTCGAATCGCACATCACAGGCAATGAGTCGATGGAAATGAGACAAAACTGTTTTTATTTTCAATTTGATTAAAGCATTTGATTTATTTGATATATTGTTGAGCGCATAACAGAGCCGATTGACCGACATATGAAATGCATCGATCAATTATCATGTTGCTCATGCTAATCAAGGTCCATATTCTAGTGTATTGTATTGTTAATAAGGAATATGTTTAGCATAATTTGGGCCAAACTTTTATCATTTCAGTTCTTCTGAGTCTGTCTTTCGTTTACTGCAACCGAAAAGCCTTTAATGAAATTTTATTTCAAACGCGACTATAAATGAAATGTATTTTATATTTTCATTTCACGCGAAGCAGACATATCCGAACTGGAATGGCCGAATGACCTTGGTCGGCGTCATATTCTAATGGGTTAACTCTAATTTATTGACATTGTTTATTAGAAAATGAGCCGAAAGATTGTGTCCGCCCATTGTCTCACCACTTGTCGGTCGGCTCTCGACATATATGACTGCAATCGAAAAGTATTTATGAATTGTTTAATGGCTTTGCATTTCAAAGAAGTCGCTTCCAGAGAAACACATGACATAAATCTTATTCGTAATGAATATCGCAATAAACTAGGAATTCAATGCGTTGTCCAATAAATATATTATACAATAACAGTAGAGACAATCTAATTAAGCAACAGGCTAATTTATTTGACGACCAGGCAGTTGATAGTTGCCAGTTGGCAGTTCGACTCCAATTGCAACGCCATTAACATTCAATGATTTTGAAGCCGAGTCCAAGTGATGAGAAGCGAGCGAACGGTCAGTCAAATGGTGTGATCTTTGGTCTGGCGATCGATCGGTATTGTGATGTGCGGTCAGACGGCGAGTGCCGACGTGTGTACACATCGCTCGGAGCGGAGTCTCATTAATGAAATGCCCGAACACTAAACCGCAATGAATTGAATGCACAAACCCGGAGACCAAAGAGAGGTTTACTTTACTTAACATCCTTTGGCTCCAGAATTAGCCATTCATTGAGAGCACAAGTGGTTCGCAAACTCTCCACTCTTAGCAGTTTATCATACGATCGACTGATTTCGAGTAGTTTTATATTATTTGGCTTTAGTTTAGGTTCGAGTGACTCTCCAAACAGAGACATCGCCTCAGTTGCGACCGACTGTCCCGCCAATTATCTCACCATCTCTTGGGCGCACATTTGCATTGCATTGGATGCGATGATTGGACTCATTGAGTGACACATTTCCAGTGACTCGAGCCGTCAAATATAGATTTAATATTTAGGATAAGTATAAGTATTGCTAAGTATTCCGGTTTTGTCCGATTGTCCTCACAATGGCAACAATCAGTATAACTGGCAATGCATTACATTATGATTGCGATTGTCGTCAGTTAGAGAGCACTCGGCTCTCGAAGACTCTTCTAATGAATGTATTCATGAGATGTTCGGCTAATAAATGGTAAGACTCATGATTTGGGGCACTCGTAATGCGTTTGCAGACATTCCTCTAAGTTATGAATGCAATTGTCATTTGAAAATCATATATAACTAATGTTTTTGGCTTAAATGTCGTGGTATTATCGAATCGCGCTGTAGGTATATCCGGCTCTACGGCTGACCCCTGTCTCGTGCGCTCGTACTTAGCATTGACAACACCGAACCTAACCATTCACAAACATTGCCATTATTTATCACTGCCATCATCTCTGCATCGGATGCCGTCGACTCACTCTTGTCGTCCTTAAGCTGACAGACACAGACACAGACGCAAAACAATCGACTCTCATATCATCGACTGATAACATCGAATGCTCATTGAGTTTGTGTTTGTGTCCAATAAAGTCGATAATCAAAAGCGTTTCACTACTAATCACTCGATTCACGATTCACTCACTATTAACTTTAGTAAAGAGTGGTTGAGCTCGGCTTCACTCCACTCGCTTCGACTCGATTTGACTAATGAGTTATTGGAGAGCATAACAAGTGTTCACTACTCAGTCAATAGCGAGATCGGAGCCAATAAACCAGTTTGTCTTCCATCTGCATCTCAAGCCGAAGCCGAGTCAGGCATTCCTTTTATGCAATTAAACAATTTGGTAAAAATAGTAATTAAAGGGCTTGTGGTGTGCGCTCCAGTCAATTGATATCCATATAATTAATAGCCACCCGCGCCTCACAAGCCTTACATAGCTTTCATAATCTACACGACGCTATAGTTTATACGGTTTATGCGATAATTATCCGAATCAAAGAACTCATACTCCGAGGGGTTTGCTCTTCGCTCCCAATGTATGTATCGTTCAATAAATTATTGAATAATAATGATTGTTATAAAACGGTTTGTATTTATCTAATCCTCAGTTTATTGAAGAGCACTAATGCAAGCGATTCACGCGATGATGAAAAATGTGACAGTCAGTCACAATGGGCAGCACAATGGGCCACTATCTAATCGTCATCAGCATGCCAGCACCAGCGCCAGCACGACCAAGACATAGACAAAGACCGTTCCTCATTGACATCGATGATCGCACGGCTTTGCTTTGTTTGCCTCCAAGAGTTAGACCGCAGATCGCAATCAACTAATCGCCGATTCAATAGAGTTGAAGTCAATTACATAAAAACCAAATAATAAGTGGTTTGAGACGAGACTTAGTTTAACGACAGTGCGAACAGTGATTAGTTTTACGGCGACTGTCGGCTAATGTCAGGTAACGTCAGGTTTGTGTCGTCAATGCGTTTGCGTATGGCTTCGGATCCGAAGTCAATTCGATGTTTTATGGACTGGAGTTCAATACGAGTTTTAAGCGGCTCTGTTGGAGACCTATCACTTGACTGTCCTGTCCTTATATATTGGAATAAATTAAAGTGTGATACACCCGGTTCGATGGCTCGATGCTCGATCAGGCCCTGCAGACCCAAACCGAGCCCAGTTATGTATTCCCCATCGACTTTCATTTAAAAGACATATCCGGTATTATGAAAGGCGAGGAGGAATCACAATGAATATGCGATCAGATTGGCCTCGAGCTCTGTCATCAGCATAGCACGGGACAAACAGGACCGGCCAATGGGCCACACATCACTTTGACGGCAATGAGTTACACCCATTGTGGAGTGCACTCATGGCACTCGTGTACTGCCCGTTGACCAGATGTACGGCTCTGGTGTGGATGTGTTGTGGATGTGCTGGTCGTGTCTCATGTCTCGGCGTCTACGGTGAGAGATGTGCCGAATCACATGCGTATTGGCGATTGGCTATCCATCTAATTGTAGTGCGAGAGCGAGCACTGGCCCGAAGGCCTTCTGTCACCACTTTGGAGTGGCTCTAAAACAAAGACGACCGCAGTCTCAAAACGGGTCCCGTTTTTAATCAACATGCAAATGAGAATAGAAGGACCCGTATTAAAGGTGGGCCCGAAATAGCTCCCACTTGAGCTGCGAGCGAGACATGAGGAGCATGTAAGACATGTAAGGCATGCCATCTCCTCAATAGAGTGATGTGATGTGCGCTGCAGTTCAGCACAGGTTAATTTGAAATCGAGTCTAACGACAATGTGCTCGGTGCTGATGGCGAGCCTCTCCGTTCAATTGGGTATAGGGTGTGGAGAAATTGTTTTTTGATATGGTTTAACGTTGACTCCACTTAAGTCATATTTTGTCTCGACTGCACACAACACACACAACACACACAACACACCGCGCACTGCACTGCACTACACGGCACTCAATGCACTCCACAATTGGCTACACCACTGTCGAGCGCCCCGCGACGTGACTCTGATTTATGTTCCATTCGTGGTCTGTCGGCGATCACCGACAATGTACTGCCCGCAGCCCTCACCTCACCTCTGCCGCCATCGGCTTTGTGTTTTGAAAATACCACTTTTGCCCGTATTATCTCTACCCTGTAAACGCTCTTTCTCCTCCTTGCCAGACAATTGTGCAAGTCAATGGAGTCAATTAAATCAATTTGGTTAATATGGGTAATATTTGATTGCCAATGGCGAGTGTGCAATGTCCAAGTGGCAGTGCAAGTGAGGTCCAGGTGCGAGTGCGAGAGAGAGAGAGAGAGAGAGAGAGAGAGAGAGAGAGAGAGAGAGAGAGCCAATTCGGTGCAATTCGTGCTGAATCGGTGATAATCGAAATAAACGATGCGAATGGAAACGAAAATATACTTTCGACGCGAACTGATAAGTCGTTTGCGTTGAGACGAATAAACTAATTAACCCCTTCAGAGATAAGTCAGTTCTTTATTAGTTGTTTAATAAAATGAGTTCAGTTTAGACTCATTCGGCTAACACTTTCTCAGATGTGTTTTTGTCTGCTTTACGAGCAAACATTTGTCATGAGTGCACGACTGCATAATTTGTTGCTTAGGGCACACATATATTGCAGCCAATTCTGTCTAACCTAAAAAATGTGTATATTGTACGATAGACCATGGTACAACTCGGTGTAGTGTGCTGTGCTGTGCTGTGCTGTGCTGTGTGTAAGTTAGCTGACTTTGTAAAATAGTCTCCGGTGAGAGATTAAAGCAGACAATGTCATGCATATAACGCATTATTGGCTGCATATGGCGTATGGCATATACGGCACATCACTTGATATTTCACGTTTGAGAACCGAATCTATTATATTAAGTTGCAAAGAGGCGAAGAAGCGATCCGAGCAATGAGAGCACTGAGAGCGAGGCCAACACTTTGCGAGCCAAGTCTCCAGCCAATTGACTCCTGCCATCAAATGCACTGACATATTAGCGCACAATTGCAATACCAGTAGTTTAAAGAATATTTCAGACTAGATTAGACTAGAGTACAGTCTACAGTGTAGTGTAGTGTTGCTGTCTCTAAATGTTTGATATAATAGGGGATCAAAATATTCCACGATGTCATTTACTAGTTTATCAGTACAGCACAAATGCAAAACAGTCGGCGGTGTCGGTCGTGACTGGCGATACCCCGGCGCTCGCAAATGCCAGCGATGCCGAAGTGCTGCCGAGCTGTGCAGCTCAGGTCAAGATTGGTGCGTCCCCTGACTGCACGTCCCAAGTCGACAATTCGACATTCTCTGGCATACCTCTCACTACCACTACTACAGAACACACTACTCGTGGCACTACTCCACTGGCATCGCATCACTCGAATGCAGTGCCAGTCGAGGCCCACGCCTGAGCCCCTCTAGGCTTCGGCAGTGTATGAAGAAATCAGATTATTTTGTTATGAATGTCCTCAACATTGCCTGCATTGCACTCATACAAGCGAAACAAGTATTTTGTCGACAGAATCGAAACAATTTATTTAAATACTGAGAAAGCATTGGTTCGTTTGATTAAAGCATATTTCAATTCTTATGCCCGTATTATACAGCAATAAAACACTCTCGCAATTGAGTGAACGAACCAACGAACAGATCCTTCTCTCACTGATTCTAAAGCCGATCGATAGAATTGTCAGGTTATAGTCGATCGTGTGCTAGACTAGTATAGCTAGTATTGGACTGGACTGGATAGTATTGGCTCCATTATCTGGCTATTATGATGGAGATATGGTTGATTCAAAGGTCTGAAACAAAGCCAGAAGACGAGTAAAATTGAATTGAATTGAAAATCGATTGGAAATTCATTTGAAAAGCCGTAAGTTTTGTTTGAAATTTCAATTAATTTCGATTGAACTGAAATATTTGACGAACAATGGTTCGCATGGTTTATGTGGACTCTTTGTGCTGACACATAACGTGAGTGAGCGGAGCGTTAATAATGAGAAACTGTCTATAATTTAGCGAATATACAGATTCAGTGACACTTTAATTATTGTATTATACATATGTCAGCCGCGGATGCGATGGATGGCATACATACGAAACAATTGATTGCCTGACGTGAGGCCGGACTGACAGAGAGCAGAGCAGAGCAGAGCAGAGCACAGGAGAGCTGACTCTGCCGTCGCTGGCAATGCGTTGCAGTGTCTGAGTGTCTGAGTGTCTGTCAGTGTCACTCCGGCACAACACCGCTATAAACTAGGAGAACAGCTAAACTGAGGATGACTATGACTGGTGACTGTGATCTTACCGTGTGAGATCCATCCGTGGCTACAGTTGGCACAAATGCGCATTTGAGTCTTGCCAGGTGCAAAGCAATCACAGGAACAGTTGGGTGTCGAACACCGAATCGTCTAAACATCGAAATGCAAAAAAGTTTAATAAATGATCCAATTATTTGTTGTTCGATAGTTGTTGTCGTTCTCTACAGGCTTTGTCTCTCCTCTGCGCCAAAGAAAAGCAATGCAAAGGACAGACAGACAGACAGTCAGTGCTCCGAAACCAATAACTTTCGATACATTTAAGCAATTATTGGTTAACCAAAAAGTAATTCAATTTATTGTTTGCTTTGTATATCGAGTCGATTGATATGCTTTCATAACTTATAAGCAAAGTATTGCATAACTCGATGGTCTGCGGTCTGCGTTCGCAAACTCTTTACTTATTCATACATTAGTTGAGACCAACTCTGGTGGAGAAGTGCAGAGCCGGTCATTTAGGGCTCATATAAGTGCGATCAGTGATCAGTGCTGTGCTGTGGCTGTGCAGTGGCTGTGCTATGGCTAAGTAGAGTAGAATTTGCTATTTTTATTTATCACATTGTATTACAAGTTTGTGCACATCGGAGAGCGCATCACATATACATCGAGAGCCGCATCCACGGACATCCACACAGAGCAGAGCACATCACATCACACCACATCCAGCACAATATTGATGAGGCCGATGTGCGCCAAGACAGCTGCCCGTAAAGCCACAAATGCTATTTGGATGTGAAGTAAAAACAGTGCGGAGTCGAGCAATGCTTGACTCAAATCGCAAGGGAAATGAAGAGCAGTGCTCACAAAACAATACTTTAGCTCTTGGTTTGGGCAGGAAAGGGGAACTGCACTATCCAACACTATCCAACACTAGTGACTATCCAGCACTATCATGGCCTCTCTTTCCAACATTTAATAATGGATGAGTTGGGGAACGGGGGTCAGCAGTCTATGACCAACAGCACTAAACGAGAAAACTAATGTCCACTCAAAGTATATTATGTGTTGGCAGTGGCGGCTATAATGCCAGTGCTGTGCAGTGCACCACACTCTCCAGCACAGTCTAGTCTAGCTCTAGCACATCACATCACATAAGGGCACACCACAGCACAGCACAGCACAGCTCAACCCCGTTACTCAGTAGTACGTGTCGTTGGCATCACTATGTTTTCATGTGCTGGTCATTACTGGTTTGGCACACAATTGCTGAGAACTGCTATTCTTCGCAGCATTTGTGGTCCTAATCTAGAATTGAACGCATAGTATGACTGCTATGACTGCTCGCTATGAATATAATTGTGTTCCGCAATGCGTCTGTTGGGACACCACTGACAGACAAGTGTTGTGTTGTGTCCGGCGCTGATGTGTCACATAAATTGTGAGCCAACGCACATCACATAGACTAGAATTGCATGATTACAATACAATGTTCTTAGCTATGGTGTGCACCACAACCACAGCTAATAATTGTGTGCAATAGCTGTTCACAACGCCATTAAATGAGTTGTTTCTCTTCAGACATCTCTCTAATGATATACATATATATCCTAATGATTGAAAGACACAATTAATTGCCTCTAAATTTGCTTTTATCCAACGGTTCATATAATTAGCAAACAGTTGCTCTGCACAGCACATCAATTAACTGATAACTAGCATAATTGATAGAACGCCAAATGGCAACATATCCAACACATCCAACACATCCAACACATCCAACACATCCAACACTTCCAACAGATCCTACTCTTTATTCCGAACCACAGTCTCTCTCTCGCCAACCACGAGCTCGAGCTCTGTCTCTCTCCTCTCTCTCTCTCTCTCTCTCCGATTAGGGCACTGTTTGGCAACAAGTGATGATTTTCAGACTAATTAATTAATTTATTTATTGCAAGCATTTATCTAAAATATAAATCAATATGAAACTAATACCAGTATACAGTGTACAAGTTCACTTTCAAACCACTTGCAAAAACATCAAAATCGAGGTAATTAATTTCCAGCATATCGGTAATCGGCAAGGATTCCACTTTTCGCACAACTCTATTGCAATATTGTAATCTAGACAAAATCTACATTTTGCGAGGTTAAACAATTCAATTATGCAATATTGCTATTTTTCATCAAGATGAAATTGATTAGTTTAATTGAGTCGAGCAAAGAAGTGCCCTTTGCCTTCCCCTGCCTCCCTTCCCCTTCCCCTTTGGCCCATTGCACCCTTGCACATGTCGCACGAGTTCTCCAATGCAGATACAATGTAATACATTGAGTCCAACACTACTATCCGATCAGTCATTCATAGTAATAACGAGTTGGGCTCTGAGGGGTCATAACGGGCGCAATGGTCGGAGAGCGGCACCAAAGCCGTCAAAGTGACCGCCGATGTCCGCAAACGCATTACTCATTGGGATTACATCTATTTCTAGCCTATTGTGCGCTACAATCGCGAGACGCGATCGGATTCAGTTACCATTCGGTTGCCAATACCTCTTTAGCACTAATTCATTTGGACAGTATTTGTATTTATATTTGTGTTCAGTCGGACACCCATTCGTGTCGTTCTAATCAATTGACACCAACACAGACACAAACTGTCGACCACTCGACTCACATCTGATAATTTCTGAGCTTCGATGAATACACAAATTATATGCGTGGACCACAACACAGCACAGCACAGCACAGCAAGGTGGAGTTGGTTTCGATACTTCAGACAATACAATGATCTAGATTGGTTCGCATTAAAAACAGAATGACATTTGCCTTAGAAAGGTATTGAATTTGAAAAAATCAAAACCAAAATCAGTTGCATGTGTCAAATGACAACAATCGTTTGAAATTGATGCCAAGATGCTAAATGGTGCCATTGCTTTGCGGATTGCAATTGAGCCATATATTTTAAATAGGCTTTGGTGCTTCTAAAGTAGCCAATAATTGAGCATTGATGCCATATTTGGCAAATAATGACGACAATATCCAAATCGGTTCACCTGAAGTGTTTGGTCTGAAGAATGCAACGAAGAGCAGAGCACTTAAGACAACTTTGTATGAGTCGACGGTCGCGTTGGGCCCGAAGCCGAAGCCTTTGAGCGATCGGAGGGATCGATCGGACCGTCGAATGGCTGTCCCTTATTGGGCTGACTGTGCATTGAATGCGATTATAATTACTATTAGCAATAATTAATGTTCTCTTATGATTGAGTGCTGAATCCGGTTATGTCATTAGGTCTGTCCAAATGTCAAAACGAAGAGGCCGTCAATGCATCATGGTAACATTGATGTAGCTCATCGATGCCACCATCCCTGCATTGGTAGGGCCGGCACAGCCTGCGCACAGGTAGTGGCGAGCGGTGCGATGGCAATGATGGCAATG
>JAQGBE010001542.1:0-10758 GCA_034698225.1 Scheloribates latipes | reverse complement strand
GCCATCTGCACAAAGGACATAGATGTGGTCAAACATGCCATACAACTACAAAAGGTGGTGGCTTCTTTACAGGTCTGCATGCGGCATGCACGGTAAATACAGAAAATAGTGACATGAATACGGTGCAATTCAATTGTTTAAGGACAGCCAATTTTACCATGATATGAAAGTACAGTCATCAAGGGAAATATCGATTGTTAAAGCATTTGGGGCAGTGTAAACAATGAAATCAATAGACAGGATAATAAGCTACTCTAGAGGGCGCAGTAGTCGAAAATGTTATTTTCTCGTTAAAAATCTATTAAATTGTATAAGTTAATTGTCCTTAAACAATTGAATAGCACGGTAGAGGTAGTAGCTAAATATGCTTAGATTTGATTTGGCCATTACTAATAATTGAGTTAGTATTTAATTTGCTCTGTAAATGATGATCATGCTCATCAATTTGGCCAAACAAACAGCACTAAGGGTTCGCCGTTATTAACACAATGGAATGCCTCGACGGGAGGTCCGCGTTATCGGTCGGCCTGAATATTAGGGCCAAGAATACGCCGGTTCTGCTCAATGATTCACTTCTTAAGTGCAGACCAGAACCAAACTCTTTTAACAATCGTTTGTTTTCATTATTTATCCATTAATTCCCACAAAAGGAGCAAAAATTAAACGTCTTTTTCAAAAGAAGTTTATTTAATATAAAAATAGCGAATAAAAGCGAATTTGTTGGCAACGAAAACAACTAATATTTCGCTCATTGATTGCCTATAAATAAGATATTCCATTGAAATCAAATACTTTTGTGCGTTTGGGATCAGACTTGGAATAAGTCTTAGTTATCGAACAGAAATTCAAGACATTTAATTCGATACAAAAAGAGGTTTTCATTAGTCGATTGGCAACGATGTAGTGATGCAATGTTGTAGTGAAGAGCACTTCCAAGCGCTTCCATCACTTCCATCACTGACTACATTCGATCCCTCTTTTTGTTTTCACTTCAACCAACCAGTGATGAAAAATCTCTCCAATTATTATTAAAATTAATGAAACAGTTTTCGAGTAAACCATTAAAAAAAGTAAAAACAAAAATTGTTTGAAAGCATTAGATTTGATGTCGAAAAGTACTAAACTTAATGAAATAGCTGTGAAAATCACAATATATCAGCTCATTATGGCTACTCTCAACCAATAATAAGCATGCTCAATGTCTGGCGTTTGTTGTTCAATTTGTGTCTAATCAATTTGCTCTAGTCTAGACCAATTACCACCAATTTTCCTAATGGCTTGACAGAAAATATACTCGCCTTTGTATCAAAATTGATAACATTCTAGCAGTACTTTAAACAAGTTATGTTGATTTATTTGCTCCTGCTCGATTTGTGTTCGGTAGCAAAACTAAAACGAGCAATGAAATTGCAGTGCGATTTGAAAATGAAAATGTCATAGCTCATTGCCTAGTGTTCAGTGCTCAGTGCTCGGGTTGGTTTGCTTTTTGGCGAATGCATAAGTCGATAAGAGAGTGGATGGCAGTGAGGGAAGGCATGGAAGGCATGGCTCACATTCGCTCCATTTGAGGCAATTGTGGTTTCACTTAAGACAAGATGTGAGACAAGAAATCAAAAGCAAAAGAATAAGTATTAATAAAATGGTGGGAAATGAGAGGCGAAGTGAATATTTAGGCGAATGTTGGGATGCGTTGCATAGAAGTGCTTATAATATCAGTGATATAAGTGAACATTAAATTGTTTGTCTGTCCGACAGATTCCAAGCACCGCAATGTGTTATCGCAAGCAATACTCAAACTGCAAGAGACGGGTAAACTGCATATGTTGAAGGAGAAGTGGTGGAAGCAGAAGAAGGGCGGCGGTCAGTGCGTGGACGAGGGCAAGAAGTCCTCGTCGGTGACCGCTCTCAAGATCGATAACGTCGGCGGAGTGTTCGTCGTCCTCCTCGGCGGCCTATCCTTCGCCTTTCTGGTGGCCATCTGCGAGTTCATGTGGCGCTCGAGGAAGTCGACCAAAGGATGCGTTAGTATTGATATTTCTCGTTGTCTCTCCTCTTTTGTCTGAGGTTTGGCTCACTTTTTGATTGCCACAAAAAATTATTTATTGCTCTCTTATATTGTTGTCGTCAGTCCTTCCCCTCTCTTGACTCGCGTCTGATATGCAATTCATGCATAGCTTATGAGATGTTCTCCTCTTCTGGCTCTGCATTGCTCGCCATTAGCGCTAAATTGCATTCTTTGTTGGCTTTGTTTTCCTTCTTCTCCTCATTGCGACCAAACTTTTGCATAATTATAATTTGGCACCGATTTTGTTGTTAATGCAAATTAGTTGACTCCCACTGAATCTCTGCTCAGCATTAAGACAGTGTGAGCAAGACTGGTCTCGCGAGACCAGCTCCCAGACGTGATCCTTGCTCTTTGCTAAGTGCCAGACATAACAAACTGATGCTGCGGTTCAACAAAAGTCGTTGTGTTGTCTAAAAAAATGTCATTTTATTTACAAAAATCAGCGATTATTCAAATGAATGACAATTATATTTGATTCCACGTCTATCTCTCGAAATAGGAAACGGTTTGCGAGGAAATGATAAACGATCTCAAGTTTTCTCTCGCCTGTCAGAGCAAGTCTAAGCCGGGAAGAAAGAAGAATCATTCCAAGTACTTGGAATCGGTAGACAACACGACATACAACTCGTTATCTCAGCCGCAGATCATAACCAATGCACACAATTTTAATAAAATGGATTATTAACGACGAATAACCGGCGGCTAAACATTTGATACTTTATTATATGATTAAATAAATTTTGTGTAAATATTATTATTAATTGTAAAATAAAGAATTAATTTTAGACAAAATTCCAACAAATTATTGTAATCATCGAATTGAGTGAAACTCAACTCAATCACAAATCAAATAAATAACTCAGTTATTGATGAAAATATGAGAAACACTTTTTGGCTAACTTATTGCCACTTGCAAGACACAACTCGTGGCCATTGGGCAGAATTGCTAATGAGATCGCATATAATAAGAAACAGTGGCCATAAATAGTGTCTGAAGAAGAGAGAACTGGTGCTCCAGGTCTCTGGTGTAACATAACGAGGCTAATTTATTAGCCATTCTGGCAATTAGGACTCGGCTCACAATAATTTGATTGGAAATCCGCTCCAATTATTGAGGAGATTATTATTCGAGTAATTATAGCGATTAGTGATTAGTGAGACTGCGATGCGAGCAGTGATAGGACGCCAACCGATCACTGATCGCCAATTTGGAGACTTATTATCAGACAAATTAATGGCTTCACTCATCGCTAAGCCATTTGCAAGTTTAAAACTAATCTTGAATTCAATTCGATTTGAGAATCGCGGACAGAAATAATGGATTCATTTTTCAAACGCCTTTTTCGCCAAACGTTAATCTCGTGAATACTTCCAGAAGACTATCCGAAGAAAGAAATAATTGAATCGGATTTGAGAATAAGTGAAACACATTTGAAGACGAATTCGCGGAAACCTTATATCAAATCACTTAACTGACTGACTCTTAGAACTGAGTTCACTTTGAAATTAGCTAAAAATAAAATTGGCCCTTGATAGATTGGACAGATTGGACTGGATGTGCCGCGGCAAGTCAAATCCGATTCTCTTCTAATGGAATTTAAATTCAAAAATAAGAGCTTGCACAATCAATTCGCTTTTAGAGTCAGCAGAGGATGAGAATGTTTTTTAAATGAGATCAATAATCGATATCTTAAATTCAGGTTATCAACAATTTAGAGAATAAGCAATTTCATCGACCATCTGGCTGACGAAGACCAATTAGCTAGAGGTATATTATCGTAGAATATGATCAAGATCATTTTGTGGTAAATTAAAATAAACTAAACTATTGCATTAAATTATATTACTAAATGGTCATTTCAAAAGTTTGAAACTTATAAAATATATCATTGTTGAAAATGACTATTGTTTTGTGAAATTTTCAAACTTTCAGCCAATAATAACGGTTTTCCCTAACGAGCAGACCTGGTATTGATAAACAATAAGTTATTGTCAATAACTAACATAAACAAATCAATAAATATTGTGATAAATTAATTTCAAATTAGTCTAGCCATAAGTAATTGTAGCCGGGTTAGGCCAACATATTGATCTGCCAATCGAGATGAGCTGAGATGAGCAGTAGTGGCGCACATATGGCTGACACCACTCGGACTGAAACGTAACCAAAATATGGCTCCAAAATCGATTGCAGACAACTGTGACCCGTCTTAAATATCTTTATATCAAGTGAACTGATATTCTCTTCAACTCTACTTCAAGATATAGTTTTGCATTAAATATCGATTTTAATGGTAAATCAAAATAAACTCATCAAATGATTGCATGTTTACAACTCATTTATGAATTACAACTAATTTACATCATTTATCGTACAATTAGATCATTTGATACTAAACTCAATATTTTCATCGCTTTTTCAGTAAAAATAAAATATAAAAACAATCGCAACAAATGTCGTTCACTTCCGACCGATGAGATCGGAGACCAGACTTGGATTGAAACCGATTTCAAACAATCATTTGTTGTGAGAGTAATTCGAATTCGAGTCGCGAAAGGCATTTGTGATGATTGACATCATTTACAATACATTACGAAATGCGATGACTTTTATATACAATCAATGAGTTAATGAACTGAATGAACAAAACTAATATTGAACTGAAAGCTATTGCAACATAAAGACCAAGTTTGACACCACTGTACGGATAGCAGATATGGCTAAACACTCAGGCCGTGGAGGGACCGATGGATATGACCTAGAAGAGGAAGAATGCCCTAGTTTGGCCCTCTGGAAGGGACAATCAAAGTGTCTATGATATAAAAGGTTATAATTTGAAGCCCTCATTCACTTTTATACTAAAAGAACGAACGCTGTCATGGCTCATGAGTCATGACATATCATGGTGAAAACTCCCTCAATTTTACGCCTACTATGTCCCTTAATAGACATGACGTCAATGTTTGTCCATTAAAACCTTTATCGTAATTCGCTTTTAAACTCAACAAGATGTTCTTATATTTAGCGCAAATTTTGAATCTTCCTCTTATAGGATATGACTATTAGGAGTGGATCCCATGGATTGGAGCGTCAATTACCAGTAGATTTGCTTGAATTGGGTTAGACTGGTCAGGATGTGAAGATTGGCAGTGACTCTACTCTTTTAGCCACAGTCTGTTGGCTGCGGACAATTGACAATTGATTTGGAGAACAAATAAGAATTGAGACGAAAAATATGATCGACTCATCAGATGTTAATTAGAGACTAATTGTGGTTTGATTTATGAGTTGTACTCCTCTTTCAATACACAAACATTTGTAGCGAATCTAAACTCGTTCTGTTTGGAGATACTGTTCTCTGAGCTGATGTCACTTCTGTGACAATTGTCTTTAGTGTCGAACACCTTTTGTTGCGGTAAAGATTGGATTTGATTGGCCTTTTGGCTCAAAGACATAATCGAAGGCCTCTTAGACGGCAATCCATTCGAAGGTCTGGCCGTTTGTTTCACGGGATTTAGAACCAGTTTTGGTCTGACAGTGCTTTTGATCACTTCCTCGACTATCATAACTTCGTCGTCATCGCTGGTCGCAGTCAGCCGTTCACAGCACATCTCATTAGCGGGACTTTCAGCGGGAGACAAGTCCTCGGACATGAAGTCATCGCCGATGATCACCACTTCCTCGGAGTCATCCGAATGGCGACCGAATGAGCTGTAATTGGGTCGCAAGTGAGGCTCAAATTCGTAGCACTGATGTCGGGGGTCGCTGTCGACTGTGCGGCTACAAATGGGACAGTTGACCACCCGATCCACTCTGACCACCAGCTGTTTGCAGCGCGCCTTCATAAGTCTGGACCGCCAGTTGAGTCCGGTCTCCAGTTCTCTCCACTTCTCCAACCGTTGACTTCGAGTGAAGCAGTAGTTGTGCTGAAAGTGACGCGAAGCCCATTCGCCGCCATCTCTGGTGCGAGTGATTCGGGTCACACCGTTCAGACCGTACAAGCCGTGTGACGGCAGGTCTCGGACCACTTCATCGGTGGCACAGTTGTCCTCGTAATTGCAAACACTTAGATATTTTTGTAAATCATTTAACGTCTTGTCTAATGTGCGGTGAAGTCGTTGTCCCATCGCAGAGGACAACTCGAAGAATGAGATCGTGCTCTGCGTCAGTGTCTTCCAGTCCCTCAGCTCTTTCTCCCTCTTCCGGTTCCACTCGTTGGCCGTCGCACTGGTGTTGGCCTCAGTGGAGGTCCGGTCCCTCACCTCTGAGAGCCACTGACTTTTGGCTAATTTGCGTCGACTGACATCACATTTGCTGCCATTTGGCCTCTCGTTTGGCTCTTCTTCGGGTTCTGAGAGCTGCCACAGAAGACAATATAATGTCTGAACCTGAGAGCCAAATCCGGTCAAGACTTACCATCGGTTTGGGACAGACTTCGGGACAGAGGACGTGTCCGTTGGGGTCGAGTGAAGGACTGGTTCTAACTTTGGAGACATCTCTTAGCGACCACTGCCTGAGCGCAGACTTGCGGTCAGTGGTCAGTCGTTTGGCGCCAATCAGGTCTAAGTAACGGAAGTACTCGTCGTCTGAGATGAGGTCAGACTCGGGTTCGCGCATCGACGCCGCGCTGGCGGTCACCGCTCGGCCGCTGACCCGAGTCTTGTCCACTATTTCGTAGACCTTTCCCGACTTCTGCGACACTAAATAGCGTTTCTTCGGTTGCGATGACGACGAGTGATGACCCGAAGTCGGGTCCGTTGAGACACATCTCTTGAGCGAGTCTTTGCTCTTCGAGGGCGACAATCGGTAGACCAGTAGTGACGACGAGTGCGACGGTTTGGCCCGAGTAGGGGTGGGGGTGGGGGTCGAGAGGGGCGCACAGGGGTTGGGGTTGGGGTCAGACATGAGTGGCGGTGACGACAGCGATGGCGCGATGAGAGTGAGAGAGACACATGTCGTGGCTGTGAGTGACGATGGGATGTGTTGTGTGATGTTGTGATTGGCGTCCCTTTGTGTGACTCCTCGCGGGGTTTATATCGACTACAATATATTAGTGGACATAATATATGCTTATTATCGTAATGACTCTCCACTGCGATATATATCACAATCAATAACGTCTACGCAGTTATGTATGTGTGACGTAATTATTGTACAATACGTCACATCAATGGCGGCCTATATTGTGAATGGGAGTCAACTGAATGATCAGCAAAGAGTGTGTTTGTGTGACCATCACATGTGATAAGTCGTACAGAGATTGTCCGTCAGGCAGACAATGGACAGTATTGTGACCTCGGGTTCGGTTTGCAAATACATTCTGTGAACATATACAGTCCGCTTGAATGACCTGGTCCTGCATTTGACTCTCTCTCTCTCGGAAAGAGGGGGTTAAGACAGCCTTGATTATTCAGTGACTTAACCCCCTCTTTCCGAGAGAGAATCATTTATTTGACAATTTGGAGAGGGGGAAAATTGAAAACCGTCTTATGTGTTACTGTTTGCCTCACATAGAGTGCTGGGTGGTCCGGATTGCCTGCCTGAAACAATAGGTGCACTGGAAGTTGCGCGTTCGTCCATTGGATTGTAGAAGTAAAATAGAAAGAAGTGATGATTAGAACAGATCAAACAACGAATATTTACATGTGGGGTACTTTACACCACCCAGAACGAACAGAGCAGTTGTATGAAGTTCATATCACATGGCCCTTTCACGCAGCGACATGAACAGATAAATGGCCAGAGATTTATCTTTATTTCTTGAAACCACCTTTCTCATCTTTACATTACTGGTGTCAAAGTAGCCTTCAAATTCGGTTCCTTTGTGAATGGAAATGTTGCGTCCAAGGCTTCCGAATAACCGATTGTGAAAGTACACATTAGGAGAGTTAATCACCCAGACACTACAATTGGCCAACTCTTTAATAAAGTGCACCGCATTAAATAGAGCTTCCCGTCCATCGCCAAGTCTGTTCAATAGTAAATGAGTTACCAAATCACATGTGATAACAAAAATTACCTAGAGAGGTGCCCTTTGTTAAGGTCATATAGGCCTTTTCGCGATTGTGACCTGAGAAGGTCGTAGTTTTCTACGCCTAGGCAGTAGTGCCGGTCCAAAGAATCGGTTTGAAACTCGGGAAGCATGAGCATTCACCGGTATTACAACCAGGTGGTTCAGGAGTAAATCTAGTCGTTTTGAGAGTATTCACACCGGACGCAATTCGGTTGAAAATTGAAGCCGACGCTTGTGGCACAGGATGTGCGCTATAACAAGGGCTCTGTGGCGGAGTATCCAAAACCGAATTGAATTGCAAATCAAATGATGTGCACGTTTCGTGGCCAGAGCCGTGATGCCAACAATCGGAGGACAGTAGACTTTCTATTTCATTGCCAATGAGTTTGTCTGAAATGACAGAAAAGTGTTAAAATACATATAAACTTTACATTGACTTTCCTTCACAAATAAGCGGTTTGAATTCAAGGCCAGCGGGTTTGTGTTGGCGTCCTTCACAACAGGAAAGTCAATAACAGTTTTAAACCCACTTTTTGCTTGTCCTTGCCTTGCCATTCTCTGGATATCCGTCCTGAGCCGAGGCTAGCGGCCACAAAAGGTCTTCAGAAAACTCAGTTACTAGTGGCGGTCAACGCTTGCCGCTGCACCTATAGTAGAGGTACCTGTACTCTGACGTACTGCTCAGCAGTAGGCAAGATAGAAAGCCACCACACGAAACCGCTAATGACGTGGTATGGAACATGGCGTTGGGTGAGTCCGAACTTGTGCTTTATCGCTCCGTTTGAGCCGTTGCTTCTTGAGTTTCAGCTTTTCAATATTCAGGCTTTCCCTTGCCAAAAAGGTTTCTCGCGCTTCTTCAATTAAAAAATTATTTGATTAAAAATGAATAAAATGATGAGAAGTTTTGACCTTTGCATAGGGCCGTTACAATATTCTTATGGTAATGAGTCATTACTAGAGCTTGGCAAAAATTGCAAATTGATTGTCGCACCCGCTGATCTAGCTCGATTTTTCTGTTGACCAATTCAGTCTGAATTGTGCAAATAAATCTACAAAAACTAACCAAGATTAGCGCGTGCGACTATCAATTTGTTTTTTCTGCAAAACTATAGTCATTACTAATGACTTAGCACACAATTTGGGGGGACAAAGGAAACTATTTAAGAAGAAAATTGTTTTCATATAAAAGAGTTGAAAAAATAAAGAGAAGAGTTCAAATAAACCAGTATAGAACAGGATGTGGAGGTGAATCAACTGTTGAGCAATACTAAATATAGTGGTTTTAGGACAAGGGGTCATTACAATAATTATGTATAAAATTCCACTTCAATACTCTGGGATTAAGATAACGAGACTATTCGTTGCATAATTTCACGGAATTTTTCCAAAGTGTTAATTCAAAAGTAGTAAAAATCATAACATTAAATTTCAAATGCAATATATGTCAGAATAGGCCTCATCTAATTTATAGGAAAGAAGTTTATGAAAAGTATATGATAGTGAGCTATTTGTAAAAAATTGTCATTCATTTGATATTAAAAGTCAAGTGAAGTTAAGTGATATCCAGAACAATAATTGCAATGAATTATCTGCGAGCGGTTGGTGTCCTCATGGTTCCTGGGTAAGTGGTTTTCAAACTGGCCTGACGCTATTGCTCACCCGGAAGTCTATTGTGGTCCTCGAACAAAAAGTGGTCAAATTCAACATGATGAATTCAAAGCGTAATTCATATTTCCGGAATTTCAAATATATTATAATATATGTAATCCCTAAAATATAATCCTTTTCAAGAATTTTAAGCATATTATATCTATGACGATTATTATAAACATTTTAATAACTTTTATTTGGTTAAATTTGAATTTATTATTTACCATTGAAATTAATGGGAATTTCCATAGTTGACATGGCTATAAAACGTTTACTCGAGTGATTCATGTGATATTTTGCTTGATGATTCATCTAAATCAGTCGCACCTATCACTATGATGATTCATAAGGTGACGAAAATAACATATGCATTCTGAATCTGTTTAATTTTTATCACGTGACATATAAATTTTTTAAAATGTTGCATAGTCACCAGTGTATGTGTGCACAAAATGCCGTTTACAGATTTGAGCTAGTCCATCGGGTTACAGAACTGTGGCCATTCTTCCACAATCCAAATTAATTGAATGGAGATTTAACTTGGCACATCTCAACAGTTTACCAAGATACACTACTGATAGCAAGGCGAGATGGCTAGCCTACATCGTGAGCGAGAACTAGCCACCAACATGGTTCAACCTATTTCAATGTTACGCACTGTAGATTACATGATTATAAAATATGAATCAACACAACTACCAAAATTTTAATAATTAAATCTCATTTTGTAAGCTATACTTTCTTATCCGTCTCATTACCAACTTAGTTCAGTATGCAATTTAATTTTCATTATTCACATTTAACTTATTACTAGAGAACATTTTAAAATTGGGCTGGTTTCAATTTAATTCAACTGAGATTGAAATACATTGTGAATTCAATTGGTGTATATTTAACAAGTTGATCAATTAAATTCATATAAAAATATTAAGACAATCAACAGCTGATTGCATGTCCACACAAACCCGGACACTATCACCCATTCAGCCCAATGTCTGCCACTCCTCAATCATGTCTATCACTCTCTTC
>JAQGBE010001541.1:0-10761 GCA_034698225.1 Scheloribates latipes | reverse complement strand
TAGCTTGTTTGTTGTATATCTAATTGATATCTCAAGTAATTTATCATCGAATGAATAATTTTGTTCGAAGTTATCATAACTTTTCACTTGAGTTGCGAAAGAGTTGTGACGACTGGAGAAATGCTTTGTAGCATTGAAATTGCCCTGATTCATGTTGTTATTCAAATTAAACAAATTTGTTAATAACGTTTCGCAACCAAAGCCAGAGCTGACACGATCACCACAACCCGCTAACCGCTAACCAAGCTAATTTCTGTTAATTTTCACTTGAATTGAGTGCACTTCTCCAGTCTGTTATGAATTTTGATTAGACTCGAGTTAACTCGATATCATTCGATAAGAAAGCGGAGACGATATCATGCGATCGACTAAAGTGTGTCAAAAGATGTATAAATCTGTGCCCAATCTCCACACCATTTGCCTGACATTTGCCGCACAATTGTCATCAAATTTTATGGTCTCCACGAGTGTTGGCGTTTGCGGTCATATTGTTTTGGCAACACATTCATCGAAGTCTGACTCCATATGAGTGACGCCTCCGATAAAAATAATAATAAACTTTTATCTCGAACTCAAATGTCTATTGAGTTGTCGTATGGTTTTAGTCAAATCCATCGTAACTTCGATGCATTTGATCGACACATTTGGCGTTCAATAGACTGACCAAACCTACAGAATGTGCTTATTTTATGCTCAGAATCGGTTTTATAGCCAAATGCTGGCCAACAATAAACTAAAGATAGTTTAGTTGTGTCGCCAAAGACGTAGTGTCTATGCAAACAGTGTTTTGTCACATAATCCCAAACACGAATCACACAAATTGATTCAATATTTATCTACGCAGTCATCAAATTCCCGACCAATCTATACCTTAATAACAATAATTGTATTTATTTTTAGCTAAAACTAAGTATCCGTTTATTGGGACTCTTATTCTGTTGATTACCGATCGATGATTAGCCTTATTCACAGTAATTGATAGCCATTTGTTAGTTGCAGACCATTTGAATCCATGCAAAACAACATCCGATTCGACTGAAAATCTCTACTTTGATATATCGAAGAATATTAACACGACTTTCATCTGTAAGAGTGATCTCTGAGGCTTTCATTTCAAGCATATCTCCATTTGTCACATCATTTGTTGGCAATTATAGTTTCACTCTTTCTTTTTTGTCATCCCTTTTAGTGAAATTAATTCCAGCGAATTGTCTGAGTATTATCTGAGACAATCTTATATAATTAGGACTCAGGTGAGACTCCGAGACAGACATGAACTGAATTTCTTGCAATTCTTGCAATGAATTATAAATAAGTCGACTCTTCAGACAATAGCAAAAGGAAGAGAGAAAAGAGCGGTTCATATAAATTATGGAAACATTTCTCGTTCTTCAGACGAACACAATCGTAAGAACAGGGAAAGCCAAGCCTATGCCTACTCAGGGGGATCAAGTGAGAGACATATAAAACGCCATTTTTCGGCTAAACCCAGTTAAATTAAGCTTAATTACGTTCGATTTAAGCCCTTCTTTTGATTTTGGGCTTATTTCGACGTCAATTTAAAGTTAATTGGGGTTAAATCGAGTTTAAATCAAGATTTAATCCGGTTTAAATAACCGAATCGCTGCGGCCATTTCTGTGGATTAGCGATCTCGAACTCAGAGGGGATTTTTTTAGATTTTCGAAACAGGCGGGATTTTGAGCTAATTCCCCTCCTTGGCTACTCCTGGTTAAGAATGAATTTCATAAATCAGAGAATAGGATCGCAAAGACTGGTTCCACACCAGACTGTGTCTGACATCCATCAGACAAACGACGGCTAACTGTGTTTAACCCGCAATTCGTACGATTCGTTTGCAGTCAGACAATGAGAATTCAAAGCAAAGGCCAAAATAATTCACGCAAATAATGAATTTAATAGTCAAAGAGTTGTCCGACTGTTTGGCGAAAAACAAAATTCAAACAAAAAGATAACGAAATAGTGGTTAACGTCTATGATTTTAACCAAGTTTGTTGGCGTCCCATCGCTTTTTGAACTAAAGTCTAGTTCTGTTATGTCAAGAGTTTTTGATCAATAATTTCTAATAGCATTACACAAGACATCAGACAAGAGAACAAAAGGAGAAATAAACTGAAAGATATTTTTGACCCAATAATTGTCTGAAATATTTGTCGAGACTTTCGATAAATTATTTTTTATAACTTAGAGAACAAAAGAAAATTATTTGAAAGAATTTAAAGCCATTTCACTCTTCAGCTATCAATCGATATTTAGCTCAAAGTAGAGGCGAATTGATAACAAAGAAGAGAACAATAATCAATTGAATATACAATTGCAAGAGAGTTCGCAACTGTTATGCAATTCCAGTCCAACTAATTGATTGCGAAAGTTCTTCAAACCCTTTCTTTGAACTTAAAAAAATATTTGCAAATTGACTATAATTTTTGGGTTCTTTGGCGCAAAAGCACACAAACCCATGAAAATGGTGTCAAAAGACAGGTTTGTCTTTGATTTCGGTTCTCAGTTATTGAGTTCTCTTTGATATTTGGGTTAAAAAGACCGGAGAAATCCGGAAAACCCTTCTGATAATCGAGGCGTAAGTTTATGGCAGACATAATCGTGATTATAGCCGAGCGTACGATCGCTTCCAAACGGATCGTACGGATTGCTAACGAAGACATCCAACGCATCGCACAATCAATGAACCCATTTGTGAGGCAATAATCGCATCACTGATGAGAATATCGAGAAATTATAATAAAACCGATAATTGATTATAAATTCGGTTCATCACTATTAAGGCGAAGCAATTTGCTATCAAATTAATTGGCCTCAATTGCATGATAACTGACTCTTTTCAACGTTTCGCTACAAACTTCTCATACAAATCAAAACAATTCTCCGAATCCAATGATTTATTGGATTTTTCTGCGCCAAAACATATTTTGTTGTTTATTAACTAATTCTAATTTTTTATTTTAAATAAAAACAAATTTAATGTCAGACGAAGTCGTAATCAATTTAATGGTCTGCCAGAAGCCGGAGGTTTTGACTTATGGTTGGCCCGAAAGACATTCTCACACTTGCAGTAACTTAACAGCAATTTTCTCCAATGATATACAGTATAGAGAAAGACCTTTCTTTGGCAAACTTGGTTTATTACAAATTACATTCTTTGTTACAAACATTTCAGTTGAAATTTCAAGAAACTTTCTCATTTCTCAGTCCAATCATAGCTTTGAACGACTGAGAAATGACTCGGATTTCAAGTGACAAATGTATGAATAAATTAACGCATTTATGGCTGAAATTCTGAATTAATTTTTTGTTTTGTTTGAAATCTTTTCTACAATTATTCAAAATACAGAAGAAAAACAAAGAAAAGCCGCAATTAATAAGTCGTGAAAATGTTTTTTATTACACTTAATGACAAGTAATGAATACCAGATAATAAATCAAACTAG
The DNA here is from genome assembly GCA_034698225.1 of Scheloribates latipes. Taxonomy (NCBI): domain Eukaryota; kingdom Metazoa; phylum Arthropoda; class Arachnida; order Sarcoptiformes; family Scheloribatidae; genus Scheloribates; species Scheloribates pallidulus. The sequence continues at coordinate 7,296 of JAQGBE010001541.1, read as the reverse complement.
CTCAAAATCATTTTTCAATCAAATACATTCACAACAGTTCTCTAATTGAGTTAATCAATGTCTGAATATTTAAAATATAAACAAAATAAGTGACAAAATGTTGTATTCAATGTGTGATTACAAACGGTGTGGTATTCACGAGATTTATACATTCTTCGATGTTCTTCGTGGTTCACTTAACAAGCTTGTGATATCAAAAAAGTGACCAAGGCTGAGTCAGAAAAATATGAGCTTTGTCTGTCTGTGTGGTTATTAGATCGAACGATTCGATACAATTTACAAATGAGTTATAACTTATAAGACATTTGAAGAGACAATCGGTTGCGACGACAGCGGAGACAGTGGTCTGAAGTGCCGTAACTCCGGTCACATGTATTGGCCGTCTCTGGCGTCTGAATCGTGTGTCCACTGATCGGTGAAACATTGAGAACTGAGAAGACCTGACACTTGATTGGCGTCTGTTTTGTATTCATTTCCATATTCCTGGCAAATGAGACGTCTGAAGTCGTCGGTGCCTCCGATTGTGGTATTTCTTTCTGAGGAGATCTGTTCGTTATCTTCGGATATTGTACTCAATTCAACGAAATGTGAATTTCTGGAGGAGACGTACAGAAGAATCGATTGTTTAGATTATCATCGAATAGTTTGACAGACTTTTGGGCCAAATGCTCATCCCTTCTGTCATTAGACTGGATTTGAGCCGTTTGTTTGGATCCGTCGTATTTCTTCAAGTCCTCGAAGTTGTTGCGAGTCTTCTGCTAAAGAATTAATGGATTAGATCGCAGCCTACATAGAGACAGACAAACAGTGATGGCCTCTGCCTGTGACACATCATGCAAATTAACTAGATTAAATGGTTGGCCTTTGTTTGGACGAATGACAATACGAATTGTTTGCCTCGATTACAATTTGGTAAACAAAAACGAGAAGAATGTCTTTGAATCTGATCTAAAGATTGTAATTTGTCTTTGAATTGGATAACAATTTTAATTAATTTTGTGTTTGCGCTTCAAAAACGACAATTAATCATAAATTTATCGCCAAAAGTGCAAACATTACGTAAAAGAAGAGCAAACAAGGCAATGTTCGCAATCCAATAACTAGATAAGTTCATTAATATTGATTAGAAGGAGAGGGGCCGCTGATGGCCCCATGTGATGTATATCTGACCCAGACACTTTTTTGCCAGCATTCCGTACCGTATTAGACTTGCAATGAGTCTCTTCGTTATCATATGAATTAAAAGTCTTGATTTGATTTAGTGATTGATTGAAATTCAATTGATTTTGTGATTGGAAATCAATTCAGCGCCGAAACAAATGACGGAAAACTGGGTATGAATTGTGAAATTGTAATGAAATGCAAATTCTGATAGTTATTAGACTTTATGGCGAAACCGACTGACAAAACATCTGTTGTTTCCGCGAACTGATTATCATTTTCGTCAGAATTTGAATTTCAAAACCATTTTTTCTTCTACTAATAAATTGAGGCGAAAATGCGATTAGTATTTAAAACTGATCTTACATTCGCGGGTGGAGTCAAGTACTTCAAGTGAAGCATTTCTCGGTTGCATTGTCTGTAATACGAAAAGACGCAGAAAAAGCAGAAAATCTGTTGGAATCAGAGGAAAGATAATTGTGAATAAATTGCATTCAAATGCATTTCTTGAAGTTTATTGTCCATAAATTTGCCGATTCTTCTCATTAACCGGAGATCTTCACAATCGTCACAACAGTTTTGGGTTATTTCCTCGTTGGCCGACACCAGACACTCACTGGTAGTCGACCTAAAGCTCGAGACAAAGACACTTACATTTGTTCCGCAGATGATAAAGTCGAAGCCGAAGATAACCGCTCTGAAGGGGTCCATATCCTGCACAAATCAAAACCAATTAATTGATTCTTTATATCTATCACTCGTTTCCATAATTCTTCTTCGGGTATGAATAAAAAGAGATTTGATTTACGGATAGTTTTATATAACTTTCCACAAAAATAAGATATCAATGGAATCCTCGTTTGATTTATCCATCACTGAGTCCCACAATAGTCGAGTCAAATCCCAATTAATTAATGATTGGCAATAAATTATCGATTATATTACGAGCAATCGAGTCAAGCAATTAATTGTCGAGCGTCTCATTCGTCTGTCGACTCGTTCTTAGGTTAGAATTCCTAGAATTGTTTCTTCCCGTAAATGGCTTTTCGTTAAACCGAGTCATTACAAGAATTTATTCTCGAGTATTCTCGAGTTAGATATTCTCGATTCTTAACTGTATTATCGATCAGAAGCATAAAAGATAAGCATTTGTTTGAGTCGGAGACAGAGAATGGATTCACTGGAAGTGAATTAACTAAGTTTTGGATGTCTTTTGTCTAAAGCGGACAAAAGACAGGAATCTAATGACTCGGTGTTGCCATTAGATTAAAGAAACAATTATCGACACAATTGGATAAATGTCTGACTGAATGTCAATAAATAGACGAACGGAACTCCCATTCGAGGCTTCGCTACACAACTCTTTTGATTCTCTTTGATAACAAAATTTCTAAGAATTGAATCGCTGTTCGACACGACTACCGACTGAAGCACTAAACACAGTAATCAATCAATTGTTGGGACCGACGGCGAGACCTGAGACTGCTTTATCGAGCATACCTCGCTCAATATTGCTCAATTTGGCTCACTTTAGCCACATTCTACTCGATTTGATTCTATTTTGCACTGCACTGATGTCACCGACATTTGCAAGAAACTCGATAACCCTTTTCATGGCAATTGATTTTGTCATTTGGCAGCCAAACCATTGTTCGAACGGTCGGTAATTGATTTTCGGGCGCAAATGTGCCGATAATGTCATCAAATGTCACATAATTTTTCATATATTAATAAATTGATTGATCGCTTCCAATAAAACACCTGAACATTGACGGTAATTGTCTGCTGTGGACACCCGAACAGGGAGTGGAATGAATTATCCATATCCAAGATGTTTATTACCATATGGATCATCATTAGCATCAGTTTATTTCATTTTCGATGCCCGCTATGAGACATCTTTGCACTTAAAAGCCCACTAATTGACTAATTTTTCAAAAAGTTACTCAAAATAGTGTTTTTCATACTTTCATTACAACATTTTTGTAATTAATATATTTTTGGTAAATGAAATGCAAAATTAATGTCAGTACTTACGGAATGGTAGAGAAGATACAGCGCTAACATTATATCGGAGAACGTGGTCAGCGTTATAGTGATCAACCAGGGAATAAATAATTGTCCATTCTCCTATATGGGGCAATAATTTTAATCAAGATTAATATTTAAATGCATTAAATGGCTGCCACTATTCAGTTAATCATTGTAATTGAGTGTCAGTGATGTGCAAACAGAGGCCTCGCTTAGTGTCGAACGCCTTTCAATCACAGGTTATGTCAATAATTCAAACAAAAGTCTGATTTTTTTGTCCGAAATAAAACTAATTTATTAGACAAACATTTGTTTTGCGCCGAACTATACAAATACCAGACTTAAAAAATTAGTTCATTTGTCTGATTGTGTTTTGTAGAGTGAAATTGAAATCGAAAAAATAATTAATGCAAATAATGACTCGATTTTAGTATTCCGTCGAGTATTTCGACAATTCTTCTCAATTTGAGTAATAATCTGTCGCAAAATGTCTTTTCCACTGAACTCGAGTGCATTTTCACTATTTATTTAGCGCCTAAAGTCCAGAGAAGTAGATAAGAGCCGAAAGGGAGATATGCCGTCGAATGGCTGTCCGTGCGATTGGCCACTAATGGCCACTAAAGGCTCGCTTCGTCTCAAGACTTCCCTTCCATAAGAATATTATCGGTATATTAATGCTAAAGCAAACACCGACTCAAGAATATTCCGGAATAGTTTGGGTCCTTCTCTCGTGTATGTGTCCTCTTATGACATCAATTTTGATTAACTTGCAAACTTTCGTGTCTAACGGCTGTCCACTGCATGTGTGCCGCGAGGTGTGCGGCAAAAAAAATCTTATTCTGCAATTTGATTGTGGTTTGGGTTGAAATTGATTTGACGACAAAAACGATTGTCATTTGAATTTTGGATTGAATTGAATCAGAAATCGATGCGAAGAATACCACAAAAGTTGTTTGGAGTGGCGTTTGAGGGCTATCTCGTGGGAGTACTACGAAGTAAACTCAGAGCCAAACACTACTGAATACAGAATTCTTGTTTAATTTCTTTCGAGAATTTCAATTCCTTTGAAGAGTTTTCTCTATTCTGAGAGCAAAGCATAACAAATACATTGAATTCGCTGAATAATTAATGTATTTTTTCGATTGCAATTCGCTTTTGATGAATGAGTTGTTTTGAGAGGCGATAAAACTTTCATTAGTTGTCAGATGTTTTAGAAATATTAAATTCTTTAACCAATTTGTGTGTGTTTTCAATGTTAACTCGTTATTCATTTATTAGCCTTTAAATAGATTATGCGTTTTGACGATCGATGCGTTCAAGTGATGCACACATGACATGACCACGATTACAATGAACAGACTCACAATGACCAGGCATTGTCGGCTTCCATCAGCTAATGGTTTCGAGTAAACAATCGAATTTTGTAATGTTATATAAAACAGATATAAAAATTTATATCTTTTTCGCAGAGTTTACATAAATTTTATAATTTTAATCATTCATTCGACAGAAGCGACAATTAATTTAATTTATTGCTAGTTTGTCGAACAATATTTACATTGAAGCACAGGACCAGAGCTGACATAACGAACAAACAATGAACAGCTCTTCTCATCTGAACTAGTGATCGGACAGACTCTCGAACCGCTGTTTGCACAGCACTCCCGGTCCCAGCCTTTCATTATAAGCCAGTCAATGCTCTCAAAGCATCCAATCTTTTCTGTGATTTTGGTTTAATTAATATCTAAACTGTTGTCGATTCGAATCAACAATCTATTGCTTAACACTCGACGACAAGCGATGAATGAATTTTTAATATAGTTTGCGTCGACTGTCTGCCGAAGTCGTTGACCGGCAGTCGTAAGACTGCTCTTATGTTTGCATCAATGGCTCGAATTTCTCTACTCTTTTATTGTTAGATAACATTTACTTTAGGTCCACAAACGCAAAGACTTTTTGTGTGACTGTCTCATCCATTAAGTGATGCAAAACAAGTGATAATTTCGATAAAATTTTCATTCATTCACGGATACAGACGGCGAAAACAGATCGATAATGTCTAAATAGCTAAATAATCATGGGAATTGGAGTCAGCTTGGTTATTTGCATCAAGCATCCGGTAAACAGCATCAAACTTGGCTAATATCGTGGGCTTGACTGCAACGCCTGTCTGTATATCCCATACTTTGGTTATTTTTCAGTCAATTTTTGGATTTAATGCATTTTAAAGGAGAAAAATAGTAATCCTTTTTGAGTAGAATCTGTGCGGAAAGCAGTCAAAGAAGCGATTCTTCCGATGAGATTTTGCCTGAACTTATTTTTTGGCCAACAAATGAATTATTCATTTGAGACGAGATTTCTCAGAAGCAGTGAAATGAATATCAAATTTATTCTTAAACAAAATGAATGACACTTTTATTTATCATTCGTTTCAATTTGAGTTTAATATTTGCAAATTTTGAGTCAAAACTTTTGCATAAAAACCAAAGTCTGATGAATCGACCGAATAATAGATCGATTATTCGTATATTAGATCATTAAATGTCATCAAACAATCTGAGCCCAACTTTTTCATGTAAATAGCCTTTCATTTGAGTAACAAAAGAGACCAAACATTTGTATTAAGTAATATCTTCTATCCAACAGATGTAATGACAGCGGATGAATGACATTAATGGCCAATTGTTAAGGTAATATATTCGTATTCAACTGTACTTTATTAAACTGCTCTTTTATAAAAGACCAGGTAAATATATACATTATTATTTTTATTCAAATAATTAGATTGTTATCAGGAATGCAGTAAGATGAGCTAGCTAATAGCTCATTATACCGCATAATGCATGTTAAACAGAATTCGAAATTCAATTCTTCAGAAAATCATTACATTCTATTCAATTGTGACACTCAATGCAAATAATGGCAGTCATGAGATCGAGACTCAAGAGTAGGCGAATGTATCGGTACTGACAATACCGAGAACTGACCGCAACAACACATTTGTGATCGAACTATAAATATATTAATATTAGATATGATATAATATACTTACGGCACACAAACCAATGAGAAGAAGAATAGACGTGATTACCATCACTGATGAGAGACATACCATCACTAGAGTGAAGGCCAACATCTCTGTGGAAGAAAATAATGCATAAAATTAGACCTCAAATGAGACTTATATTAAGTTTGCAGATGAGTTGAGAACCAACGCAATGAATATTCGCCGGAATATACTCGAAGCAAAAACTCTTGTCTTCAATTGAAGTGCCTTTCAGTGCATTAATTCTTCTTTTTATTGTGTTATACATTGAATAAGTAAATGTTTTATTTAATAAAGTGGTCCTCAATTTACAAGTAATATCAAGTTTACATAAGAGCTAAGAATAATGATTTCGGGCTTTTGTCTAAACAAATTGCAAGTGTTTTGTCCACAGATGAGCAGCGGTTGGGCTCACTATCGCTGATTATTTTCGTGCAATTTCGGGACAAATCCAATGAACTGATAAAGAACTAGAGTTTCGGTGCAGAAAATGTCATCTCAGGTCTGATCACATCTGATATCACTCGCCAGACCGCACACGAAGCCAATTGAAGCCGATCTCGAAGGCTGTCTTTGGCTACTAATCCCCATCCGATGCCCTATTCGTCTCATCAGATCTCGAGTTCGGAATGTTTTGTATTTTCTTTTTCATCGGGCAATCAATTTAACAGAATTCATAATAAAAATCAGAGCAAAGAGTGAGGAAACTTGTGCAAGCTTATAATATGAATAAATAGCTCAAACTTTGTAGCAGCAATAACCTGGTTCGTGGAATATGATTCACCTGAGAATCGACGGCGAGTTTATTAAAATTTCACAACTGCTAGTCATAACGTGAGCCACGATTAGACCGACTTATATGACTTAACTGTAGGCTATATGTCTTGATTTGGTAAGAAACCCGACTAATCCATTATTGATCGCAATTGCCCTTGCTATTGCTACTCGTGTTGCCACTGTTGTTGGCGTCATTGCGTCTGTTGTTCGCCAGAACATCGATTCTAAATGTATGGCATTTCACAGAATTCTCGTCTGATTAGCGAATGTGGGCTCTTATG
>JAQGBE010001540.1:0-10761 GCA_034698225.1 Scheloribates latipes | reverse complement strand
ATAGTACAGTGGAAGCCGTTTTCACTGGCCTTCCGCACAGTAAACACAGTGATTAGCCAGCTATTGAGCCATTGAGCATGCATAATCCGTGTGATGCATCCGTATTAATCGAGGAACAGATCCGATTCCACTCACGTATGATTCTCTCAAATAATTTCCTTAATTTAAAGCTCAAAAATGTGTGTATTTTTTATGTTGTTTTGTTCGTTACGTTTGTGTACAGACGTTAGAACTCGAAAAAACCATTATTTTATGCGAACGTAAAAAACATTGAATTTATTAAACATTTATATTCGGGTCCACAAGTCGTGTGACTCGCATCAGACACACAGTGGACGGCCGTTCTGTCACTGGACTCCGCATTTACTACAAAATTCTGTGTAATTTCCGTTAATCTAATTAATCGAATCCATAGTTATATTGAAAACGAAAATATTCTTTCAATTCTCAAGACGTGTCAGCGATGGCCAACGGGTGGGATGTGCTGGTCATCTGATGTCAATGGCTTCCAAGATTATGATGAATACCATGGCATCACTTTTCAGTCATAATTCTGTCGGAGAATACGAAAGAATTTGATTAATTGATTCGATATTTTGTGACAAACTTATTGTCTGACAAAATATCAGTGAAAATATTCGGTTCGTAAGAGTGAACGGCAATCGCCTGAAGCTTAGCCAACGATAACAAACTGGTTCATTGAAATATATAATGAATTTCTAGCATTTAATAATATGCGTTGCGATATATTGCTCGATGTCTTCCAGCGATTTCCGACAACTTTTCGCTCGATCGCAGACCAGAGCACAAACTTTTCATTCAACTTATCGTTCCTTTTTGTATGTGTTTGCGATCGAAAACTTTTAATACAATTTTTGCATTCATTAAGAATTAATGCAAGAATTCTGTTACTAATAAAATGGTATCTCTTCGGAGCTTTAATTATATTTTACAAGATTATAATGAAGAGAGAGAGAGAGAGAGAGAGAGAGAGAGAGAGAGAGAGAGAGAGAGAGAGTCGTATGAGTTAGTAAGAAATTGAGTCGAATTCAAGTAAATTCGAAGTAAATTTTCAAACAAAAGTGGATTTCAATACACATAAGTCGTGTGCAAATCTGATCAATTTGAATGGAAAATTAGAAACTAGATAACATTTGGCAAAATGCTAATTCGTAATCAATACTCAATTTATATTATATTATAATTGTGGAAAATATTCCTGAAATGGAAATATAAGCGTTTTTAATCAGAGAAATGCATTTATAAATTGAGATATTTTTTATCTTATCTGCAAATTACCTGCAATGCTCTCAACATTAATTATAATGGTTTGATTCTGAGCCAATTTTCTTGGACAATCACAATCTCTGAGTTGTGATGACTAACAAATAGAGCAAACAATGAAATCCAGAATCGCAACTCTTATTCAACCAAAAGTGGAAATTCTGCAACACTTTTGCCGTTCGTATTCAGGGATAGCATTATCTCCAGAATTATCGATCACATGGTATGCGTGGATAGGAATGCGCGCCAAATACCCCGGCTTTGAGTGTCTGTTCTCTCCGGCACAGGGACTATAAGCTGAGTAGAAGTTTAGCTCCGAAGTCGAGTCCTCAGTCTCTCCGATACATCGCATAACCAACACATCGAGTGTGCGATTGATTCCCAGGTCTTGCGTCTGATGGCAATACCAGAGCTCTTTCTCACAACACTTTGCATTCAATAGTTTTATCGGCGAAGAAATCGCTTTAAATCGCGGAATAACTGTATTTAAGGCTCTTTTGGAAGAAGAAAAAAATTATTCGAAACGACTTATCGCGTGGTTTGACTGTTGGATGCCATAGAGGGCTGACAACCAAGACTTGTGAGCCATTGTTCACCAAGTTTTCGCTCGACACACACCAGTGTTTGCTGTGAACACTCGGATTCACTGCTTTTGTTGCGATTCTAACCCTATTTAATAAACGGATTATATTATGTGTTCTCAGATCAAGAAATTTAATAACTCTATGACTGGAAGACCGAACACCAGTGCTATGTATCGGCGGCTAATAATTGTGTTTGTATTATGGCATCGGTTGTGGCCCACGGATTGTGCCGCTCATGCACTGTCAGCACAGGCCGAGAGTGATCAGGCCTTCGGTAAGTGAATACTCGCCTCATCTTATTTTCGTATATCATATCACACAATGATATCTCAAATGATATCAATACCTGTGTTCGCGCCAATCAGATCAGTGTTTCGTTTAGTAATACATCAAGAATTTACTCGTTTATCCTTCGCTACCGAACGCGCGAACTGCAGATACCGATGAAAAGCATTTGCGGCACACAATTGAAAATTTGCGATCTGTTTGATTGATAATTCGAATAAGTGAAAACAAGCTGAATCATTGTTGTAATTATTATTTGAGCAATGTCATTCGGCTGATTATTTGCAAAATGCCAATATTTACCTTGCAAAGTCTGCAATACGAGCAAAATATTGTCCAGAATTGGTTACATTTTAAATGAGCAAAACCATTAATCTATTGTCTGGTATTGTTGTCATAAATTGTCTGGAATTACAAATAGAAAACTCCGTCCGAAATGGCATTTATGGCCGTTGTCTGCGAAGACAAGCGAAGGCCAGCGCTGAGAGTGTTTTGTACGCCGAGTGGAGTCAATAAAAATTCATTTGTCGGCCACTCTATCGGCTTATAATCCAAACGACTCTTCGTCTCTCTTCGTCTGTATGTTTAAAAAACGCTGACTAACAAAGTGAAGCCAAAAATGTCGTTCACTTCATATGAGAGAAGAATTGAGTCATTGGATGATAATTCTTGGGATTCGTTGTGCGCTAACACACGAAGACATCGCAAAGACATGTCTTGGAGTGAACAGCTCTCGCCATCCATTCCTATATCTCGTGTTTGTCTGCAGTGATCGATATTGTCAACAAATTAATATCAATTTTTCTGAGTCCTCACTCTTTCTCTTCTGTTTCTCATCTGCAATACTCCTTTGCCTTCTGTTTCTGTTTCTCCTCTGATATTTCACTTCTCGCACAATATCAGAGAACAGACACGACTCTCAACTTATTTTTTGTGTGTGTCTGTTCTGTTCACTCATTGGGAGCCCTTCGCCGACTCCGACTCCGCCACCGATTCACGTGTGAAGTGAAACTCAACTCTTCCTCCAAAGCAGTCGAACGAGTTATGAGATAAGAATTATGAGGTTTTGTTCCTCAAAGAGAGAGAATTTTTTTGAAAAACTTTTTCTACAAAATGTCATTTCAAGTGCTTTTCTCTCTGATTCTCATTTTATCTCTGATTAACACACATTAGTCGCACTCAAGAGCTGAAGTCAAACCCGAATTAGAGATTCATTTTTTTGCTGAATATTCTTAAAGAGATTTTTTTTGCGTTGAAAACCCTTTAAATGTATTTTTATTGATTTTATTCTGTATTTCAGTTCAACTATTAATACGTGAAATATTTTACTCTCTTTGCATCCCTTGATATACACAAAAGCGATACACAAAAAAATGTATATAAAAACGATTCACTGCAACGAAATTCATCGAAAGAAGCGAACCTTTCAGTGAAGGCCAGTAGAGTCAGTCAAAAAATATATACATTTTTATTATTAAATGTCAGAAAAATTTGGCGAAAAATATCTGACGAGAGAATCAAATTGTGAATCAAATGGCGGCTAAAGAATTGAAAGCCCGACCGAACCGAAAGAGATAACGAAATATTGAATGATATGATTGGTGTATATTGTGAGCCACAGCTATGAGATATGTCCTCCAATTGTTGGTCACAAGCGATCCACTCATTGACTATTCCTCACCACTGCTGACGAGTCTTTGGTCTCAATTCTTGTTACCCATTGTTACGCATTCAGTCTTCGGTCGCCAATAATATAGTGAATTGTTAAGCATTTTCCAGCGAAAGAGTCGCGAAGAATGAGTCGAAACCAGTTTTGATCCGATTTTGTGGTGAAAAATCATGACAAATCAAAATCAAAGTCAAATTTTCTGAGACTGTGTCCGAGCGGTGCGATCACTGAGTGTTACACTCAATAAGAGACGATCTCTTATTAATGGCTAACTTTTTATTGTATTGTTTGAGAATATAAAGAATTATTTCCACTAAAAATTTCTTCACTTTTCTTCAGTTCACTTCATAACACAATTTCTAGCCTTTCTTTTCACACGTTTTTGATTTTTGGGTTCGTTTCGTACGATTCTGTTTCGCCAACGCTTTTATCACTTATTCTCTGAGTTCGCCAACAATTCGCTTTCACTCGACTCTCAGCGGCACTGCACTGAACACCAGTGAAGAACTGAGTGAACAGCTCTGAACAGACCAGCACTGCCTCAACACAAGACATAGTCGACACCACTTCTGTCTGCCATTCCATCGCATTCTCTATATCACTGAAAATGTAATATAATTTTACTCTTTTTAACTGAATTTTCGAATACAATTCAACACAAATCGGTTGATGTATTGTATTATCTCATAGTCTGTCCGATGACTGCACAACACCACACATGCCATGTCTTTCGCCGTCTTTGCCTTTGGATAAACCTATTGGCGAACGACTAATACGTTTTTCTCTTCTCTTCTTTTCTCTGTCGCATCAAAACTCTATTTTCAGTTCACTCCTCACTACATATAAATTGTGCCGTAAATGCATTTTATGCCACTTTTCGCCGATAATAATGAAAGAGATATCCAATCATAATATGAGTCGCTTTTTATGTAACGCTTTTCGCTCCGATTTTCTTGTGTTACTCTGAGCCCAGACTAAGAGAACTATTGCTTCTAATATACAATTGTTTTGTTATGCAATGACTTTTATTAATAGTCCCGCTTTGAAAATATCCCGAAGCCATCCAAGCTCTTCAGTGAATGAACCTAACCTGGTGCAAAAAGCCATTATCACTTGTCCACACAATCATTGGATTATTCCAGTGATCGCAGACAAGCAAGAACAATAGGAGAAACCCTGCCAATGAGCTGGGTGGCACCAGTCTGCACTAGCTACCACCACCACCTTGGTGACGTTCCGGTAATTTGTATCGTGAACTTCGCCAATATAGCCGAATGAAGAATATTCTGTGAAACTCTGTTTTCGATATAATTCATTCATCCATTCATTGGTTGAGACGTTTTCTCATTCTTTATATATAACATTCTTATATACTTAATGTATTCCCAGCCAGAAGATAGAGCAAGAATATAATTTTCACCGTCACATACACTAACACTTTGGATGGCCAGACATCGGTTCACCATTTGTGCATTGCTCAGCCATTTTTTCTTTTGTTTAGGGATGAAAACAGTGATAAATTCATTGTCTGATCATAACATAAATTGTTGTCTGAAATTACAATCGAAAATTGGGACCTAAATTATATTAATGGCCAAAACATGATAACCAAAGAACAAAAAAGTCTTGTTTTCTCATATAATTCAATAAAAATTCATAGTTTCGGTCACTCTGTCCACTAATTCTTGGTCTGACTCTCCCTCTTCTCTCTCATCGCTCTCTCGCATCACTTCTTAAGTGTATTACTACTAAGATATATGAGAATAGTCTTTGGTATCGAATACAAGAGGAGAACTAAAAAAATATTTGTTGACAGAAAGGAAGGAAATGAAATACATATAATCATAATCAGGACAAACAGCATATAATGCCAATACGAGCACAAATAGTGTTGTTTTGTGCTGTGCGTGAGGACCCGTCTCTCCCAACACATGATTTACGTGATTTCGGACCTTTTGTCCTTCAATTCCTATCTTTTCTTCTTTTGACTAGACATTGGAGGCACAGTCTGTCTGCAGAGTGCGACAAGAACTGAGCTAGATGCTCAGTGTCTCCCCCATTAATCATTATCAGAGCCATGTTTTAAGAAAACGAGCTAGATCATGCCAGTGGAGATGATAGGGACGAGTCAAGTGCTACATCACACTGTCTGAGTAGGACTGACACCACTAGACATCGCGAAGACATCGTTCAGTCGACTCTCGACTGGTCTCCGATACTAATAATAGTATTGTTTAGCTGAACAGCAAAAAGAAGAGACGCGACGGTGGAGTGGATGGCGAGCAGTGCAGAGCAGAGCAGAGCAGAGGAGGGCCGACACAGAGCGGCAAAGCTATCCATTTAGTTATATATGCAATACATTTATCGATGACAACCGCCAGAGGTTTGTCTCTCTATTGCCTTATTGATGGCAATGGCTATTGTTTTTTGAACACTCAATAGCACTGAATATTTATTTGTGAGCAATAAATTCTGAGCTCTTCTTATGTAACGACCGATTCTGGCGATTCAGACACTGCAGAGACTCACAGACACTGAATAACGCGATTCTCTGAATAACTCATTAATTTTTTATTACGTATTATAACAACAAAACACGAGTTAATAAAAAATTCATTAAAATTCTGGTAATAAAACTAATTTTAAAAATTCTGCAAAAATCGAGTCAAAAAAATAATAGAAGCGTTTGTTTTTGAAGCAGCGATGCGTTGGAATAATAAAAATGACTTTTTTTTATCGCTAATTATAGTCGACTCCGAATCTAACGGCGAATTAAAACCTAAATTACTATACGTTTTGATGCTTTTTGTTTCGGGTCTTATCTCTCGAACCGATCGATCGGACGACAGTTTTTTTTCATTCTCGGCTCGGATTAAGCCATACTTTGGATAAACAATTAATGTTTAACGATATGAAGAGTAAATTTATTTGAGATTTATTGCGTTTCGCTTTAATTAGAGCCAATCGTCTCTCCCAATGACAGCCAAATGAGCGACGAAATTCATTTTTAAATAACTATTTTCAGTCATATATTTTAATCACAATTTATTAGTCGACTTCCTCGCTGAACAGTCTCTTTCAATCTAGATCAAAATGAATTGACTTGCTAATTTTAGACAGTCTCTGTTTACATTAGACAAAATTCGGTCTACAAATGCCACTAAAATGGAAACAAAGCAAAAGATGACTTAGCATGTGCATCGCATTATCGCCAGTTTTGATCTTGTTGGTCACAAACTAAACTAAACTAGCTAATTCCTATATGCGAGATAGGAATTCTAAAAATTAGTCGTTTGATTAGATTACTCGACTAATGTGACCTTTAATTGCGAATTTCTAATCAAATTTGCATCCGACAAGCGAGCAAACAAACAAGAGCATGTTTGTCGAGTGCCAAGCTCACATTTGGTCTCGTTTGGCCCAATTTGGGCCAACACTGCACACTATGAAACGTCTAATTGGCGTTTGAGTCCGACATTCAAATGACATTCGGAGTTATTAAATGAAGTCATTTAACGAAACGATGGCTTAAATTGAAATCGATTTCCTTTATTGTCAGCGAAGAGCAAAGAAAATACAAAATATATTTTACACTAAATTTGATTTTTATATCCGATTCCATAGTTTTTGTTTCGCTTCAAATGAAGTGTAATATAAGCTCATCAGAGATGATGTGAGGCTTGCGATGGGTCTGCGCTCTGTCACAGATCCCACTCCTGTGTGACACACGTCTCGATCGGTTCAGACAACGCCAGAGCTGTCGGTCGACTCCAACTGTGCGGTCATTACACACAAAAATATCCGACAATAATAATAACCACTAAAGCCGTCCATTGAGTCATCCATTGTCTGTCTTTCCCTCTCATAAGACACAAGACGTTCGACTAATGTCTTCACAAATAATAGATAATTATCTCTTATTTTGCATAAAAGCGAACAATTGGTCTGAAATGACGACCTGAATGGGGTTTCTTGTGCTGTGCGACCAGAGACAGGTGCGGACCCTCTCTTCCACTGCCAAACGCACCACAAATTCCTCTATTCTTCTCTCTATTCCTACCAATATATTAGCGATAATACATGAATGAGAGATAACTTGTAATTCTTTTATAATAAATTAATTTCGCTCTTTTTGTCAGTGTTTTGCCTGTATAATCGATACCTCGATCATCCGAAGCCCCACATCAGGCAGAGCTACACAATGCCTGATAGATCGTCCGTCCCTTCAAACATAATTATTTTAAATAATGTCATAATTTATTCTCTGATTCGATGCGAACTTTTCAATAATAAAAATTGATTTCTGGTGCCATCGGTTCAGGCAATGAATGGCCGGCTGTTGTGGTAATGCCTTGTTTATTGTCGGTCCACTGTCACCATCCATATCCTGATATCGATTAATAGAGTGAAAACACTTTTTTCGCTTTCAATACTAATGACTGTTCGGTTCAGTTGTCGGCCCAATGAATATAAATTAGTTTGACTTTTCGGAGGACACTCTGACTCGCGATTCGCACACCTCTTCGATCGCACGGGTCTCGCAGTGCCGGCTCTGCCTCAGACTCAGACACTGAGACCAGTGCTTCACAATTGACTGATTAATAACATTGTTTTGTCAGTGAGTTTGGCATTCGATACATCTCACAGTCTGTGACCACAATTTGGGTAATGAATCGGCGCAACAATAAATGTGTCGCTCATTCGTCTCACTCCTCACCACTACCTTCCCTGTCCTCGCTCTGAGTCCGATCCTCGCAAACAATGATCGCCACAAACATTATCTTTTCTCAAAAATGCAATTCCAGTTACGATTCGCCGATTCGACCACTCATTTGCCTGTCTATCACGACCTGAGAATTGATTGCTCGCTGTTTTGTTTTAATCAACAGCCGAACAAACGGCACAAACAGAACACAGACTTCATTGTAATTTGAGTTCGCTATCGATTTTCATTCAATTTTGTGTCTCTTCCACAACAAAGTTGGCTGAGAAAGAGCAAGAAGAGACCGCACATTGCACATTGTCGATGTATATTCAGGGCAAAAATGCAAATTTCTAATTGCGCTTCAATTAAATATACGACGCAATCCTAAATTAATTCAATTATAGTTGTAATTGATTTTAAATATTAAAACTGGTGTTTATTTAACTCCACTTAAATGAGAATAAAATTCCAATTAAGGCTTTAATTCCGAAATGAATGCCATTTTCGGAGCGAAATGAATATTCTTTTTGTTGCAAAACTAAGGCTAAAAACTTATTGCGAAATCGACTACAAAGACAGTCGAGAATTCATTTGCTTGTTAAACAAGTTTCTGCTTTCATGTCTTCAGACAACGAATATTCTGTCATTGATTTAGTCTAAAGACAAGACTTGCACTGAGAATGAGAGCGAAGCAGAAGAAGACAAAAAATTATTTAAATATAGAGACGTTTGGCCGAACTGTTGGAGTGTTTGGGCACAGATTTGTGTTGAGAGCACACACTTCTCGAAGAATAAATTTATTGAAACAATAGATTGTAATTGCAATGAAAATACAAATTCATAGAACTCTCGTCGGGAATACCATTCATTAACTCTCCTATTCTTCGGTTCTCTCGTTCTTTCATATAATTTATAAGAATATTCGTTTCAATGCATACACAAAACGAGTGATTCATTGGCGAACACCCAGACAATGGTCTACTGGCCGGCATGACCAAGGGGTGGACACAACACCTTGCACACGACTACGCTATTCGCGTTGACCTTTGTCGATTCCATTGTCAATAAGTTGAGCAAGCTCATTCGTTGCCAGTGCCAATTATATTCACCTGGTCATATGGCTTGGACATGCCAAAGGTGATCACCGATCACAGATCAGCTTGGTGGTGATGATCGCCTGTGCAGCGCAGTGTGGGTCACCTTAATTGTTAAGAATGAGTTCTGTGTAACGCTATTAATAACTATAGCGAAACGACGGCCAAAGTGTTGGACACTCTGTATGTTCTTCGCCATTAGCGCTGTCGGCGAATGTGCTGCTGATGTGATGCTGTGATGATGTGATCCGAAGCCATCAGAGACGAAGAGCACATTCGAGCGCCGGTACTATCGCTTAGTCACAGCACAGCCTATTATATGGTTCACTCATTTGTGACTCTCAGCAACTAATTATAATTTTATTCTTCTGTTTGCCAACGCATTAGAAAAATAGTATTGTTTTCATTGGCCAACAAAAACGGGAACTCAATGTTAGGCATACCGTTCCTCATCCCTATTGTCTCCAATCTAATGCTGTTCTTTGTTTCCGGTGATGACCACGATCTCCATCGATGGTAATGAGCCGAACCACTGGTGACAATGATCACGCCAGTGGTGATTATGATCCCATCTCGCCAATCATAATCGTCAGCCTCAACATGCCTGTCCTGTCCACCCCTATCCTATCATACCTTCAATTAGCCAAATTTGTGCATGATAGCCATGATAAACTAAATGCAAAATTAATTATCACTGACACTGAAATCCAGTGGAGAGCCAGACATCAGTGCATTGGATGTAATCCACGGCCAGTCAGTGTCCAACCCCTGCGAGCAACGGACGGATTGTTTCCGATGCGAGACATGAGTCGTATGTTTGGCTCAAATCCTATTCTCAGTACACAATCGAATGGTTTGCAAAAATGATTAGAAAAACCAAACGAATTAAGCCTTTAGTCAATAGTTAAAGGTTTAGGTTTGATATGATTTCTTGCCTACTCTTCGTCGCTCATTCGGTCCCTTCTCTGTCGACTGTCTGCCAACCCATCCGTTCGTTCCTCTAATCGGATTTAAAACCAATTCTTTAGTTCTTTCGGTTAAAACACAACATAAAGACAAAGAATAAAGGCATGTTCGGGAATAAGGATCATCGAAATAAGGCTCAAAAAGTGGATCATTGATCGCGTTCGGGAGTGATAT